>JAUCMS010000044.1:10235996-10272435 GCA_032357445.1 Enteromius radiatus | reverse complement strand
GCGCTCCATTGGAAGCACCTTGAACGTTTCTCTGTACCATTGTGTAACAGTAGGGGGCTGTCTCTGAATCCATTGAAGCAGTACACATCGCCTCGCTAAGTGTAGAAGCTTGCCTAACAAAAGCATCTGTACAGAAGACAGAGAAAGCCCTTCTATAGATAAACCCAGAACAAACAACACCGGTTTCAGTGGAATCGTCTGGTGAAAGAGCGATATTTTTCCAAAATCTAGTAATTAAAGGGCATTGCCATATGCAATGATAGTAGTCCCCACATCTGTATTGCACTTTACACAAAACAGAGAAATCTGAGAATTAATTTTATGTAAAATCTCTGGAGTACGCTGCAATCTATGTACGATTCTGTAATGGCTTTCCTGAAGTCTGTTACAGGAAAACATGTTTTTGGAAGATCCAAAAATTTTGGACCATGCTTCTAAGCTGAACTCCAAGGTCCATTTCCCACCGAACCCTGGCCTTATCAGTAGTTACACAATTCAGAGACAATATTTTCCCATTACAAAGAGAGATAAATTTATTCTTTATACTCATTTCCTCATTAACTTTAAGGAGAAAGCTTTCAGTAGGATTCAAGACAGGTTGATTGGCTGGAAATTTAAGAGAATTTACAAAGTGCCTTACTTGCAGAAAGTGTTTATATGATAAATTATATTTAGTTTGAATCACAAATGAAAGAGGGTCACAGCACCAAGTATCTATCGGTGGCTCACCTTGGTATAGAAAATAATGTAGCCACCCTGAAATGATCTGTGCATGGCAAGCCCAATAATAATATAAAAAGTTAGGAAGTGCCTGGCCCCCCTGCTCTATAGGCAGTTGTAAAATCTTTAGTCTAGATATATCATTTTTGATTAGTAATATGCATTGCTAGGAGCTTTATTTGGTCAACTTTAGAGGCAATTTTTGAACACTTAAATTCCAGATTTTCAAATAGTTGTATCTATTTGATATTCTCCTATCATAACAAAACATACATCAATGGAAGGCTTTATTTAGTCAGATTTCAGATTATATATACACATCTTAATTTGGAAAAAAATGACACTTATGACAGATTTTGACAGGGTCACATATATGTGTGTGTACATACACTTAAGCATAGGATAGCATAGCATATAATAAAAAAACAAGATTTTTTAAAATTTACACAAAACCTTAAAGATAAAAAAAAAAAACATCTGTTTTTGCAAATAAACTCTTTATATATATATATATATATATATATATATATAAAAGAGAATATAAATTTATAAACTGACTGCTAAAAGCCAGACATGATTTATATTAATTCAATGCAGGGGACAGACTGGCATTTTAGCTGAGCGTTCTTCTCTGCCAACACTGTCAAATCATCACTTTACCTCACAGTAAAAGCCCGGACATCATTCCCTCCACATTTGAGAGCTGTTTCTTCATGAATCTGTGCTTTTTGAAGAACTCTGATAACCACACTTTCCCAGATCCTAAGGCTGGCTTATAAAACAAGGTCAAGATTTCTGATATCTCTCAGTGCTGTCTGGAGAACAGATTTCTGAAAGCGTTATTATAGTTCTTGTTGAAGGCTGTGTAAATGAGCGGGTTGAAGAAGGAGTTGGAGTAGCCCAGCCAGAGGAAGACACTCTTCCATACTGGTGGAATTTGGCAGGAGCACAGCGGGGTGATGAGCTCGGTGAGGAAGAAAGGGATCCAGCACAGAACAAACACTCCGATGAGGATGCCCACCATCAGAGCTGCTCGCTTCTCTTTCTGCTCTCGCCACGTCTCGCTGTCGGTCTGGAATGTGACCGTGGCATGGCGCACTGTGAACACCATCTGAGGCTGCTGTCTGGAGGCCTCTTTCACCTGAGGGAACAGATGTGTCTTGAGCTTTACTGCTGTGAGCGGATCACTCAGAAGCATTATGGTCAAATAAACCACGGTATTTAGTACATAAGTAGTGCACATTCTAAAAATTCAAAAAGGGTACAATATACTGTCCAATTGAAAATAATTTTTCAGTATTTAATTTTTGCAAATTTTCAACAGTATTTTGATTTTATACTTACATTGCACTGTGTCTGTAAAATAAATGAATAATGGTGTAAAGAGCTGCCGGTACTTTTTCTGTTTGTTTTTTTTTTTTTTTACGGATTTATTTTTTGTATATGTATATCCCTAAAGGGTGTTATTTTATTCCGATTTTTTTTTTCAATAAAATCATTTATTTATGCAGTATTTCATGTATTCCTCATAATTATATGTAAACCTGTACATTTAGCATTTAATAGTAGAGGTGTTGTAGACAAGGCTGAATTTATTTGATCAAAACTACAGTAATATTCAACCCTAGATGACACAAAATCAATCTTACACATGATCTGAAAATTCTTTCCATTGATGTATGGTTTATTAGGATAATATTTGGCCAATCTGAAGTCTGATGATGCAAAAAAAATCTAAATATTAGGAAAATCACCTTTAAAGTTGTCCAAATAAAGTCCTTAGCAATGCACAAAACTAATCAAAAATTAAGTTTTTAAATATTTACGTATAAATGATCATTTTGACCCATACAATGTATTTTTGGCTATTGCTACAAATATACCTGTGTGACTTATGACTGGTTTTGTGGTCCAGGGTCACATATTGTGAAATATTATTACAATTTAAAATAAATATTTTCTATTGTAATATATTTTTTTATTTAATGTGTGACGAAAAAGCTGAAAAAAAGTCAATACTATGGTTCTAAAAAAATTATTTTAATATACTCATTTGGCTCATTTTTAAATGTTTTTACTGACATTTTGATCAATGTAATGCACCCTTACTAATAAAAATATTAATTTACATAATACTAAAAAAACCTTTAAATGGTAGAGTATATATAATTAAACTCTTTGATTATTTAATTACACTGATGATATAGATAAAAAGAAAAAAAAAAGCTACTAAATTCATTGCACAGATCCTCCTCATGCATGCAGTTTTTTCGAGTTCTTTATAGAGTTATGATAACATAATATAAAAATACATAGAACTTTTGCAGTATTGAAATTGTCATAAAATTGCCTTTTAAGCATAAGCTTTTAAACCCTTTTAAAACCTTAAAGTTTCTCTGTCAAACCTTTGGCAATCCCCCTAAACCCACTGAAGTAGAACAGAAAGGTAATAGAGTGGAAAATAATGTAGAACTTATCTAAGGGAGGTGTCAGGAATACTATTCGTTTAAGTGTTGTGACATGCTCAGAGATTATAACCATGCTGTTCAAAGTAATAGAGTGTATAACATAATGGGACATTCAGGTTTAATCGCCTATTGAACTGCTGTCTAGTATAACATTCTGTAAAATAATGACAGGTAAAATAGGAACAGTCTGATGTTAAACAATAGCTTACACTCAGCGATCTTAAGAACAAAAGGTCTCTGCATAGTACAGTATTAAAATGCAGTACACTGGTGGTGTGTGAGGGATAAAGAAACTAAACAGTTGTGTACCTCTCCAGCCTCTGCAACTGGAGTGATGGTGTTGGTCCTCTTTGATCCAATACGGAACTTAGCAGCTTTGTATATCTTCCAGTAGACAAACAGTACAACACATAGAGGCAGATAGAAGGCCCCGAATGTGGAAAAGATGGTGTAAGATGGCTCCTGGCTCACCTGGCACTCCATGTCCTCCTCTGAATACGTCTCACCCCAGCCAAACAGAGGGGAGAGGGAAATAACAGACGACAGCAGCCAGGTCAAGCCAATCATCACATTGGAGATCTTCTTTCGGGTTTTCAATGTGTACTCCAGGTGGCGAGTTATGGACCAGTAACGGTCGAGGGCTATTGCGGTCACGTTCCAAATGCTGGCCGTACAGCACAGGACATCAAAGGATATCCAGACTTGGCAGAGAACTCGGCCCAACTTCCATCGACGACCGTTCAGCTCATGGACCAGACTGAGAGGCATCACCAAAGCAGCCACCATAACATCAGATATGGCCATGGAGGCCACCAGATTGTGAGGCACACGGTGGAACGTTCTGACTCGGAGAATTGTGACTAGGACAAGCATGTTCCAGAAAAATGTAGCCACCACAAGCATGGCCAGCAGGGTGAACGTCAAGACGCTGAACACCGTCTGTGGTCTGTAGATATTTCCATATTCTGAGCTTTGATTAAAGGAGCTGTTCTGGCTGACATCAGCCATGTTGTCAAGTGCTCTTTTGTCCTCTTTACACCACTTGCAAAATAACAAGAAAGATCTTCACTGGACTGCAACAGCTATAAAAATGAGAAAAAGGACATTTACAAATTCAGCTTTTACAGATATTCAGTGCTGTCAACTGGAACAAATAGTGATATCCAGGCTACAGTGAAACACTTTAAAACCCAGACGATAGAAAATGCTCTGAAAATGCAATGGAAAGAGAACTTCTTTTACCTGAACTTGACACACACTTTAAAAATCCAGTGCTCAACTGTTAAAACTCACAGAGATAGGCATGATTAAATATAAAATAATTAAAACGCTAGCCTAGTGGATGACAGATCCTTTTTGTACTTAGGGGGTGTTTAAATGTCACTGTTTTCAGCTAGGAACTGATCACTTTTGGCAGTTAATTTACACAACTAATGTGTTTTGAGAGCTTGAAAATGCTAACTTTTGAAAACGGATTTCAAAGTGCACATTTCAATGTTACGTATCACAAAATTGTGAAAATGTGTTCTTTCTAAACAAATTCATATCTTGGCAAGCATAATACAAAATATATAAAAAAAATTGTGGATCTATGTGGGATCATTTTATCAACATTGTCATTTGTACATGAAATTTTCAAAAAATGCAGAGAAAATTCTGTTTTGTTGGGTACACATGCCCTTAAAGTTTTTTAGAAGGCAATAGAAATAGAAGGCATTTAAAAACAATAGAATGCAAAAAATGGGTGAAAGGCCAACACTACCTCACGATCAATTCATACATATTTTACGAAGTAGTTAATTCATAAACAGTTGTGTACGATCTGAGTGACGGGTTTAGGGGTGCGGTTAGGTGTAAGCAATACATACAAATTCATATGAATTGTGCAACACGTGAAAATCATATGAATTTTTACAGGCGAGGTTGTACAAATTCATATGAATTTGCCGCCTAGTAAAATATGTATGAATTGCTGTGAGATCAGGCTAGAATGGCTCCTAAAGAGTGAGCTAGCATGGCCAGAGCCCGTTGCCATTCATCAAAGAAAGGCAGAGTACTAGCAAACAAAATAAAAGTCATTATAGCCTATTTGTGAAGTGAAACTTATTCACTCGAGGCGTGATACAAGAGACATGAAAGTAGCATTTGTTTCAGTTGCCCATATACAGCTATGCCAATGGCCGTTGACACGACTATTAAGAAATATCTGACGACTGTACAGGCCTGCTAGTATTACCACAGGACGATGACCCAGAAAAACAGTGAAAAAGACATTTACCACAGATTCTTGTCAGTAGGCACTGTGTAATAAAATATATTTTTAGCTGAAATGACACGCCAGAGAAAATATGCCATTTGCCATCTCTGGTGTGGCAGGGATGACTTTGAAATGGCAGACTAAGGTAGATTCATGCTGGAAACATTTCAACTGAGTAAAAACTTTACAGCCCACTGACAGAGAGTTACAATTATTAAATAGTTATTTTCTCAATGAAAAATGATCTAACTGATTTTTTCCCCCATCTGCCCAGGGTTAGCAGCCTGTACTCATGTACTCTATCCTTCTGAAGTCTGAATCTTCAGAAACATACTATTTTCTGCAGCCATTTGTGCTGATAATTAGATGTAAAATATAGCACCGGGTGTAACACTTCTCCTTCACAAATTGGATTCTGGACTGTTAAACGATCCTTACTTCGACTGCTCTGTTTTAATGATCAAAGAGTTTGCATTTTGATATGCATCTTGCTGGGAGCTAAATCTAATGAAGTCTTTGATAATTTATTCATATTTAATGTGAGCGAAAAGCTTAAATCCATATTTTACTACAGGTGCTTACATCAATATTTTAGAACATGTATTCCTTCACGACGCTATAGTTCCATCATGCTTTGTGACTGCATAATGAATCTGCCACTGGATTCTGTTCAAGATGCAATTGTTCGAAAGCATAATTGCGCTTTCTAACAATGTCTGAGTGAAAATTGGCCAAACTGATTAAGCATTCATGTATGGCTAGGGGAAATCCATGAGCAGAAACAATAAACATGTCAAACAGAAATATGGAAAGATTGCTGACCAAAATAGCCCTTCTCGCCTACCCATGGCTTAAGGGTATGAGGTTTTCAGGGGAAAGAGAAGTAGTGGTTGATATATGCCCAATGTATGTAAAACATTAAAATATTCATAACACCTCCAGCGTGAATACACAATAAATCAATGAAATATTTTGTTCTACTGGCCTAAATCAAACATCAGCACCAAATGTCAAACTGTTCTTTTGGACAGTCTTTTAAAAATGAAATGCATGTGTGGGAAGTATTTTCATGAACCGCATAATTTCCTTTAATCAAATATGAGACATTCAACAGACTGTGTCATCCGCTCTCACATAGTTAATGCCCCCATCTTTGAATCATTACTTTAATGACAGTTAAAACAGTGCTGCGTTGGAGGGCTCATCCTAATCACACTGGCACTTCTTCACTCTTCACAGCGGATTCCTTCAAACATAAGGTGACAAGGGTTCATTTCAGTGCACTTACAGACCTGCCTGCTCACAAGGCTCCTTCACATTGTTTCTGGCAGGTACATATAAACCACCAAATGTTTTCATGTTGTATGCATAATATATGTGAGCACTTTATTAGTTATCACTTTTAAAGGTGCACTTAGTGAGTTTTAAATGCTTTTTTGGACTTTTGCTGTTGATGCATGTTGTTTGTTTTGCTATTTTTGTCTCATGCTACATCTATAGTAGACATTCTCAGATTCAAAGCCAATTAGTTTTTATGTGTTGTTGGAGGTTCACACAAATAAGCAGTCTGGCTGCTGCTCTGCACTATGATCAGGCTGCCGTGAGTTCTCTTCCCTGTGGTTGCTGTGCGTTTTCCTTGATCTGAGACATGGAAGCTGCTGGTCGTCACAGTTTGTTTAATCACTCCAGCAGAGATGGTTTGTTTGGACATTTTATATCTACACTTGTACTCATTCTGTCAGAACTGACTGGTGGACTGTGCACATGCTGATCCACAGAGGTGACTTCAGGTAAATTGGGACACATTGTTCCATTAGGATGATTGGGCAAAATGTCTCATTGATGTGTACATTGTGTTTGTTTTTAGTAGAATGAATATATTGTTTACATGTAGTTTTATGTTCATTCTTTAAGTATCATCAGCCATGAGCACTAGCTGAAAGCATACAGAAAACAATATTGTACAGTAAACTGCTCTGTGAAGCCAATTTGCATTGATTTACATACGCTAAGCATCACTGTTACTTGCCCTGTAATTAACATCATGTAGAAGAGATGTAAGTGAATGCGCATGCAAAAAATCTGAATTCTGCACATTGCGCGACTTAAGGAAGCAGTCTTAACATTAGCCTATTCCATGCAGGGTCCTATACATATATATCGTATGTATAGTCATACACTGGACGAAGCTTAAAGGATTTTATTCAAATTGTGGGTGACAATTGAGCTGCACAAAGTGTTTAAATAATATGGTAACTTAGTTATGATACGCAATATTTTGGTAATACAAGTAAACTTAGCCCACTAATGAACTGGAATTACATTACTTCAACTATTATATTTCCACGAATACAGCATCTTTCCATGGCACATAACGTTAGTCTGCGAGATTTACACGCGTACAAATTCACTGAATCTCACCACAGCGGGTTATTGTTTTCATCCCCTTCCCACTTACCTTTAAGCAAGAACACTTTTGCTCCAGTATCACCCCATTCGGTAGAAACAGAAACAATATCCTGAGTGAACACTGTCTGTCAGTCTCTGGCTGTGGTGTTCAGAGGAGTGACCGAGCTACTGCAGTTTCTCAAGTCGCCACCTCGTCGCAGACCACATGGATGCAAGGTTAAGAACATAGCGTTACCATATCATATGATATCCCAGTCAGATAGACAACTGCACGGAGCTGTTCCCTCGTGTAACAGTTAGACGTTGCGTAGTGTACATTGTTTCTTCATTTTGATTGTAGCTTGCTGCACTATTTGCACAGAGGATATAACTAATAGAGCACTAATAAATTATTTTCTAAATAAGCTTCATGATATTTACTCTGCACCGACACCTAACCCTCGCTTACCTTCTCCTGTTGACATTAGATCTAGATAGAACAAAGCAGTAGTATTATTATGTGGATTTCCGAGCATTTCAAAATGTGAAGCGAACTTCACAAAATGGTATTATTGTTTAAAGACGTTTAAATAATAATAATAATAATAATTAATAAATAAATAAAAAATCGCACAAAATAAAAAGGGAATGAACAAACACACATACAGAACAACCTACTTCATTAGCTGGTTTTATTATTGGTTTTGGATACAGGATGAAAGAAATGTAGGCTATCCTGTTTTTGCAAATGCTGATTTATGGTAACCTTACACTTTATATAAATTAGTCATTAATTTTTTTTATACATACATTATGCATACAGATGTTTTTTGCCTGTCCCCTTCCAGCCAGTGCTAAATAAATATATTAAATATATTAGCTTGACGTTTCACTAGGTTATATGTCACTGTCAACCCTGTTACACCATATTGTTCTTATTAAATTAAGTGTTTGATGCCTTTACTTGAAATTAACTAAACCAATCGATATAATGATGATAAAATATTAATTACTTTAAGTTAAAATAAAAGTGTAGAACTTTGTAGCCAAATCACAGATCAGTTTGAATTCAAATTCAAATTTACATTTCATCCTAATTAAAATGTGTTGGGCTATACAGATGAAATAGCCACAGACAGACAAACAGACAGAAGTGTTTCATATTTGGCGCTTTAATTGATGTAAATAAGCGCGTAAAAGATGAAGCACCGCCCACAAACGTGACATATTGCACAAATTTAGGGGTGTTAAGAAATAAGCAGTGTATTTCGTGTGATGAAACTGCATAATTCAAGTCCATAAATTATATGAAAAACAAAATAATTATATCTGATGAAGGAATTTGTAATTTTGTGCTTGTATATTATGTATTTACCAGACATAAATGCGTAAAGATATTGATATCCCCCCACGAAAGACATGTAAGGGTCCGGAGCCCGCCGAATCCTCCTTGGCGCTTCTGTACCTTTTTCCTATGAGGCCGGTTGTACGCTAATCTGACAGCAACATAATGCTTACTTTCTGCTGAAAAATCAATTAAATTAGTATAAACAATGTCGGAAGAAGACTTAAAAGTACCGGAAGAGCTTTTCAAGGACGTGAAGTTCTATGTGGTGGGAGACATTGATCAGAAGGTACATTAAACAGTAGTAACGTTAGGCTATTCATTTAGCCTTTTGGCTAATGCTGTACTGACTGGTATTAGCATGAAGGCTAACCTACAGCAACTCTCATAACATGGTGAAACCTTGAATATGCCTATGGACAAATTGTATTTAATGTTATTCTTAAATACAATAGGCTTTGTTTATTCAAGTCGCCCTCTTTCGTATGCCTGGTGCCTTTATCTGATGATGGCGAAAGAACTGTCTACAATATGTTAGCTATTGTCAGTGACAACAATGCGACACTTCTCATGTTGGGCTCATCTTTGAGTTGTTTAAACGATTTATTTCCGACTGTGTGACTGATCCTGGTCCTTAAGTGTGTGTAAACAATTTTTTTTACCAACGATAGCTTGTATTTTAAACAGAAATGCAAGCAAATGAAATAACGTTAGCATATGTAGCTTTTTTTCTGTGTGTATCCTAGTGTCTTCTGGCTTCATTATGGACCTTTGCTCTCAGTTGTCTTATTGGAATTTGTGTAGTTTTCATGAATATTTAGAATATTTGCATGATTTATATATAGTTCCTGGTACATCAATTAGCAAACAGACAATGTTTTGTTTAATAAATTGACTGTTATTTGACTGATATGGTAATGATCAATTCCTGACATTTGCTGATAGGTTGTACAACTTCTGAAAGCTGGGAAAGGAAAAGAAGTGTCTTACAATGCCCTCGCCACACATATTATAGCAGAAGATGGGGACAATCCAGAGGTCGGAGAATCCAGAGAGGTCTTTGACTTGCCTGTTGTAAAGGTAAATGCATAATATTGCACTTCTTATGCACACATTTTAAAAGACATTTACAGTTGGCAATAATTTAGACTGATCTCCTGCTTGTATTAGATGTGATCACTTACACTAATGGAAATGTGCTGCAATGTTGAACATTCACAATGCTTTCTGTTAAAGCCGAGCTGGGTGATCCTGTCTGTCAAATGTGGAGACCTGCTACCGTATCCTTCCATGATTAATGGGTTTAAACGCCTGCAGTTGTGATGTCGTTTTTGTGCACCACATGTTACAAATCAACTTAAAGCAACTTTGCAACTGATGACTAGTTAATGATGAATAGCATCATGTTGTTTAGATGTTTATTTATCTTGACTGTTAATCAATCAGAGTTACAGGATTTTCCCCAGAGTCGGGACAAGTGTTCTTTGGAGTTACAGCGTGTCTGCCACATGTAAGTTTTGCCTGCATATTCTGCCAGTTCATTCAGATCTATATATTGTCATCTATCAGTGTCAGGTAGCAGGATTGATTTTAGTATTTACCAGTCTTGTCATTTTTATAGCTGTCAGAGGATCTCAACACACTTTGGGCCTTTGTAACCTTCTATGGGGGTGACTGTCAGCTCCACTTCAACAAGAAGTGCACACATCTGGTTGTGCCTGAACCAAAGGGGGTAAGTGCATGTTTGTTTTAATGCTTAGAATAAATGTTTACTTATGGTAGTCATATTGCACAGTAAGGCATAGTACATCAATACAAAGTTTTACGCTCCACTCTTCAAAGTAAAATGGGGGAGGTGTGCGAGATCCAGCGGCTCAGTTAAAGTTTACGACTAATAGAGTGGCTTTAACAACTGCTATCTGGAAGACTCAGTCTTGATTTATGTCTGTGGGTTGTTTGCTATTGGATCAATTGAGGGATGGAATTGGATTGCTGGCTTTATTTTATTTGGTCTGTTTTTGAGGTCTGAGGGCTGTATTGAAAACATGCTTTAATGTAAGGCTTCAATTTAGCAGATAAAAAATATTTGTGATTTCAATTTATTACTATTATGATCATTGTTTGTTATTTAAATAATAATAATAACTATTATTAATAACAATAGTACCTGCTATTAATTAATATTAATAATACTGTAACAGTAAATGTTACTTTATTTATTTATTTGTTTGTTAGAAAACAGCATAAAGTACCTTAAATCTTCTTTTGTTGACAACAGTCAGTCTGTAAGAGCTTCTCTCTACAAGGTTGGCAAATTTTTCGTTCCCAAATGCACATTAAGCAACCTAAACTTGCTGCACATGCAGAAATTATTTCATCTGGGGCAGCTTTTTTTTTTTTTTTTTTTTTTTTTTTTTTGGTGAACCACAAGAGCGCATATAATTTATTTAAATAAATTGCAGCCTTTGTGATTTGATAATCGCACTGAGCAATATTGCAGTTTTTGTTTAGTGTTTAGTTTTGATTCGTGTAATTTGTTTCTAATGTGTTTTTTTTTTTCTGTCTTTTTCAGGCCAAGTATGAATGTGCTTTGCGGCATAGCAACATTAAAATAGTAACTCCAGAATGGATTTTGGACTCTGTAAAAGAAAAGAACAGGAAGGATGAGACTCTGTATCACCCACGTCTTACAGTATATGAGGTACCAGAAGAGGAAGGCAGCGAGTATGAAAGGAGCTCACGTTCTGAAGGCAGCTACAGTGACAGACGCTCGCCTCACAGCCGGCGGTCCAGCCCTACATCATCCCGCGATGCTTCCCCAGTAGGCAGGCGTAGTCGTTCACCCTCACCGAAACATGAACGCAAATCAGAGTTAATGTTTGATGACTCTGATGACTCGTCCCCAGAGAAGGAGGACCGTAACCTGAACTGGACCCCAGCTGAGGTGCCACAGCCTGGCCCTGCCAAGCGACGACTACAGCCTGGCAAAGAAACAGGTTTAATCAATCTCTGTGCCAATGTCCCACCTGTACCTGGAGGCTTTGGGCCTCCAGATGCTCGGCTGGTCGGCACAGGTGGAGGTGTGCCTCTAGGGGTGGAGAGATCAGATGTCATGGGTGGTTGGAATCCAGCTGCTAGGACTCTGAGGAACATTACTAACAACACAGACACGCAACAGGCCTCACGACCCTCCAATGTGGCACATGTAAGAAGCTTGGTTTTAAATGTAGTAGTGTTGTCACATACCGCGGTACCATTAGATACTGAATTTTTAAAAACATCCTTGTCCTGCTAATATCTGAGCGCCATTGAGCTGATTCAGGGCTAATTGGTCATTGTGTTTAGGTGCTCAACAGACTGATTGGCAAGGAGCATGTGAACACGAATTCAAATCCTAGCGGGAAATTGACGTTTTAAAATTGTTTTACATAATGGTACCATGGTTGGTACTTTTAACAATAATATTGTGAAATATTATTTCATTTTAAAATAACCTTAATATTTATTAAAATGTAGTTTATTCATGTCATGGCAAAGCTTTTTTTTTTATTCTGTAATTTCAGATCCTCCAGAGTCTTTCAGCCTCCTCTAAAGGTGTGGTGGAGCACATGGGAAATCAAGGCCAGCCTGGTGTTCCCAACCAGCTACTGTTTAATCCAGTTAAGACCCAGCAGCAACTACTGCCTGAAGCACAGCAGCAGTTAATACAGCAGCAACAGTCACATCAGCTACCGCAACAGCAGCACCCGCAACAGATGGCACAACAGCATCCTATGATGCTGCCACAGGTCATGCAGATGCACCACCAGCAGCAGCAACCGCAACAGCAGCAGCAAGGCTTCTCTCAAATGCCTCAGCAGCCCCATCAGTTCTTACAGCAGCAGATGCATCAGCAGATGTTTGCACAACAACAACAACAACAACAGCAGCAGCAACAACAACAACAACAACAACAGCAGCAGCAGCAGCAGCAGCAACAACAACAACACACATTCTCACAGCAACAAATTCGAACACAGCAGGTCCCAAGGCCACCTTTGCAGCAGCATGCATTGCAGCAACAGTTGCAGCAGTTACAACAGCAGCATAGGCTCCAGTTGCAGTTACAACAACAACAACAACAACAACAACAGCAACAACAACAACAACAGCAGCAGCAGCAGCAAAACCAGCAGCAGATGCACCAACAGCATTTGCAGCAGCAACAACAACAACAACAACATTTCTTACAACAGCAACTCCAACAGCAGCACATGCAACAGCTGCATCAACAGCAGCAAATGCAGCAGCAGCAGCATATGCAGAACCAGCAGTCTCTACAGCATCAGAACCAGCAGGTTACTCAACATCAGACCCAGACCATGCTGCAACCTCCAGTGATGCCTACACAGCTACACCAACTGTTCGGACACGAGCCAGGTCAAGACAGTAAGTGCAGCAACTGCTGCTTTGTGATAGCACACAGGTTCGCACAATAGAAATAGTTTGTCTTTGTTATTGAGATGGATGTGGATTCTTACATTTTAGCTCAAACTGTGATTTCTACTGAATAGATTGACTTACAATATGGAAGGGAGAATTTAACATTGTGCTTTTTTTTTTTTAGTCCCTGAAGAGGGATTCCTGGTTGGCTGTATTTTTGCAATTGCAGACTATCCAGAACAGATGGCTGATAAACAATTACTGGCCACATGGAAAAGGGTAAGTGACTCCACTGCATCTTGAATAATACTTAATTAGTCACGCAAATTTGTTAGCTGGTGACATATACCAGTAACAGGCAGGATATTGTTAAAGTGATTCAATATATTACTTTGTTATGCACTTTTTTTCATGTCATATTGCAAATAAGACATTGTAATTTTGCACATAGATCATTCAGGCAAATGGAGGGACTGTGGACTCTGCTCTCAGCCGCTGCACTCATTTACTTTGTGAGAGTCAAGCCAGCAATACCTATGTCCAGGTAAACATTAAAGCTTGTTTTGAAAAGAAGCAAGCATTATACATTATCCTTAACGTCTGTTCATATGCGTAGTGGTTTAATTGGTGGGAAAATATCCTGAATGTTATGTCTGCTTTTTTTAGACTACTCTCCATTGTGACATTTTGTAATGATCTGTTATTAAACTTTTTTTTCCTGTACCAGGCTCTGAGAGAGGGAAAACGTTGTGTGACGGCTCACTGGCTTAACACTGTTCTTAAGAAGAAAAGGATGGTTCCCCCTCACAGGACCCTTCATCTTCCTTTCACCTTCCCTCCAGGGGCCAAGCCCTGCTCGCAGCATGTAAGAACCAGTCCATTCAGTTCAGTGGCTGTAGTTCAACATCATATTAAATTAAGGCTGGGTCAAAAAATATCAAAATAATTAGCTTTCATCAGAACAGAATTAATTTCCATTAAAATAGTATTTGAATCTATACCTACTTGTCATAGAAATTAATATTATTGTTGAAATTAAATCAGAATTCTTAAAATATTATGATTATTTAAAATCATTATTTTAAATAACTCAAATATTATTGATCATTTTAATAAAATTAACATCTAAGAAAATTGTTCACACTCAAGTGCATAAACTATACTTGATATTGAATTAATACAAACGTCTGGAAATTAGTGCCAATCATGTGCTATTATATATCATGTATATAACAGCACACTGCTCGTACATTAACTTTAGTGTCATTATGTGATATTGTTTGCTTTTTGTTGTAACAGATCATTTCTGTGACCGGATTCGTGGACAGTGATCGTGATGATTTGAAACTCATGGCCTATCTAGCAGGAGCCCGATACACAGGCTATCTTTGTCGTAGCAACACTGTACTCATCTGTAAAGAGTAAGAACTGTTCACTTTCAGCTGGTTAACTCCTGGAGATTTTTTTGGCCTTTTTTTTTCTTTTACTTTCTTTCTGTAGTAAATCTAGATTTTTTTTTCTCACTATGACTTTTTATAGAAGTGTAGTAAACTGTTTTCTGTGTTTCTTTCAGCGGTTTATATACGTTTTTTTTTATTTTTTTTTTATTTTAACAATGCAATTTAATTTTGAACTCTCTTATAAGTTAATAAAGTTTTTACTGTATCAGTTGAGCAAATTAAAATGATTTAAAACGACAAATCAAATGAATTGTTTCATATCTTTCTAAAAAAGCTCATTCTTATTATTTATATATTCAATGCCTCCTCTTTCAATGGCATCAGACCGAGTGGGCTGAAATACGAGAAGGCAAAGGAGTGGAGGATCCCATGTGTGAATGCCCAATGGCTGTGCGACATCCTACTGGGGAACTTTGATGCTCTCCGGCAAATCCAGCACAGCAGATACTCCCAGTTCAATTTGCCTGAACCACTGGCACCCAACCCTCACCTTGTGCACAACCTTCTGAGTAAGCTTTATTCCAAATAGCAATGTAATTTTGAGTTATTGTGATGCTATAGCTGCTAGATTTCCAAGCTATTGGGAACAAGCTATTAGGTAGAACATAACGTACTCTCGTTTTTGCTGTCAGGTGCTTGGCGTATTCCTGTGAAGATCTCACCGGAGGCGTTGGCGGTGAGTGGGCTCTCACACGGACACACTCTTGATTGCTTGCTCTCGTTTGTGATGCTTGAGCCTTGCAGTCAAAGTCCTCAGCGGATACACATGTAACAGCATGTCTGGGCAGAAGTGTATGTGTTGAGAATCTTTTTTTGTTGTCACCTCACACAGAGCTTACGTCTGCAGTTGAAACAGAAACAGACTGATGTCGGCTTGCAGCCACCCAACAAGAGGCCCAAGTGAGTTCAAGATTATTAGAGCTATATGGTAAAATCTGTTTCCAGATGCAGTTTGTCTCCAGAATTTTATCTTGTATGTCTTTAATGTCCAAACTATTTTGGACTGGGAGACAAGTTTTTACTTTTAGTAACTGCCTGCATACAAGTATACCTTGCCGTAACAACAGAGTAGCAAAAGTGCATCATAACACCATTAAAGGTGCAAAAGTGCATATATTTACAATGTGAAAAACACATATATAAAATACAAATAAATGTAATGAAATGTGTATTTAGGAACATTTCTCATTTTATTTATTTATTTATTTATTTTTTAATGTGCCAAAGTCACTTGTTTTCCAAAAGCTGTATATATACAAAAATGTACAGTTTAGATCTACTGAAAACAAAGAATACTGACAAATATGTAAATGTATAATAACAAGTGAGAATAGCACACTAGTCTAGGTGGTACCACTTATCTTAGCAGTAATAAGGCTCACAGTAGAAATAAACACCAATGTATGCCATAATAATATAAACTGGGTTTGAAGTAATGAAATTAATAAAATCTATTAGGTTAAACATTATTTTTCACTATTTATGGCTTGGATCATTTCAATAAATCTCCTAAATTTGCCACTGCGTAATGTTATACAAACCTGTGTCAACATTACTTACTATTACATTATAATGCATTATTTGTATATACATAAAAATAAAATCCCGCATTGGGCGTATGTTTAAAAATAGACTAGTCTTACCTGAATAGGTTGTATGATCAGATATCACACCATTTTTCATGTCACAGCATTCACTAAATTCTAGAAATGTTATGCAAACATCTATCTCAGCATTTAACACAACTGTTCAACCATATAATGCATGAGTTTCATTAACTTAGCATTGTTCGTTTCAATGCTATTCTCATATTTGTGTGAGTAGGTATGAGCATAAATGCATACTTTTCAAATTTCGGAAGTACGCTGATGTTTGAAACGCCCCGGGCAATTCCAGATTGGTCAGATGCCACGGTGTTGCCATCTGTGACATAGACTGATTTCTGCTGATTGGCTGGAAGAAATCCATGTGCTTACACAAGCTCACGGAAAGGCACAAGACAGCTATAATGAATGATCGATTAAGTTACCAAACAGTTCTTCGCCTGATAAAGGGTTAAGCCTTAAACTAGATAAAATTGATATAAAAATAGAAGATTAAAATAGTGGTAAGTACATAAATATGGAAAACTTGCTGGATAAATAATGCTCTCTTTTCTTTTGCAGGTTAGAAGAGTTGCCAACACCTACGAAAAAGCTTCCACCCGAGTCCACACCTTACGTGCTTTTCACAGGCTTCGAACCTCTGCAGGCACAGCAATACATAAAGGTAACTAGCATGTACACTTTTTGTAAGCAGTAAAGAAAAATTTATGACACTGACCTAGTTTTAAGAAACAATAAGATGTCTGTAGTCACATTGTTGTCTAGCTGGCAGCTTTCAAGGCTGCTGGAAAGCTCTGAAAATGAACATGTTTGTAAAATGGTCATGAGCTCATTTCCTGAGAGCACTGAGAAATATATTGCTTCATTCAGTTGCGCTTCAGTAAGTAACCCTCATGGTGTTCTGCTCGCCCTTCCCTGCATCCTTTTATCATCTCTCTTTCTCTCTCCTTGGCTGCAGAAATTGTATGATCTTGGAGGGGAAGTGGCTGACAGCGCTCAGAAGTGCACTCATCTGGTTGCTAACAAAGTGACAAGAACTGTGAAGTTCCTCACTGCCGTATCTGTAGTCAAGCACATAGTCACTCCAGAATGGCTGGAGGAAAGCTGGAAAAGCCAGAAATTTGTGGGTGAGTCAATGTGCAGTCTAATTTATTTTTCAATCGATTATTACTGGTTTGTGGACGCTCTGAGGAGCCTTGCTTCATATTCCAGCAAGAAATGTTTTGTGATTAAAAAAATTAAATATTAATGTTGTGAAATGAAAAAGGGATTGGAATATAGTTGGTTTTAGAGTTCACAAGCAGTTTCCATAGAAATGGACAAGCAGTCTCAACCCACCTCCCACCTCCGATAGTCATTTCTATACCTATTAGGAATGCGCTGGAGTGAAAATGTTCATAGGTGCTGCCAATTTTTTGACACCAATGTCAAGCTCACACTTGTCACAAGACGACCAAACTGTCACACTGAAATATTTTAGGTTCGTTTTAAAATTTTTCAGGCAGGTTTGAAAGAATTTTGAATATTCCAAACTGGTTTGAAATCTGACTAATTGTCAGGTTTAAGCACTTTTCCAATGAGCAAGAAAACAGTCAACAAAAAGATTGACGTTGCCAGAACAGTATAAGAGGAGCTGGAAATTGTCTTGTTTCTCTTTTGCACAAATTGGTAAACTTTTTTTTTTTTTTTACATCTTAAATTTTATGTATTTGCCAAACTCTGATCTAGAAAGTTATGACTAATTTATACCAAATGGAGCAAAATGAGGTATATGTTTCGAGTAATGTTACACTCAAACCAGTGGCTGTAATTTAAAGGTAAATTTCACCCAAAGATGACACTGTCATTTACTCGCGTTGTTCCAAATCTGATTTTCTTCCGTGGAGCATTAAACTTTAGACATACATTTTGAAGTCATTGATCATAAACTGTCTTTCGGCAACATGTTGTGCAAAAGAAAGTCATGTGATTAAGTAATGTTCTTTGAGAACATTTATATGAGTAGATATGTCTGTGTTGCACATCCATAACGCTAACTTGATTTGTTCCTCAGATGAGCAGAGCTACATGCTGCGAGATGCAGAGGCAGAGGTGTTGTTCTGTTTCAGTCTGGAGGAGTCACTGAAGAGAGCTCATGCGGCTCCGCTCTTCAAGGTTAGGAGCTTTGGGATATATAAGAGTCCATCCGCTCGATCTCTTCCCCACTTTAGTGCATGTACTTCCACTCAAACAAACAACTGTGTATCTCTGCACTGACATGTGGCCTAATTGGATATCACAAGGAAGCGTGTGTTAAGTTGTCTCTTTCTTCTTATACAGGGAAAGTATTTCTATATAACTCCAGGAATCTGTCCGAGCCTCAGCACAATGAAAGTTATAGTGGAGAGTGCCGGAGGGAAAGTGCTGGCCAAGCAGCCCTCCTACCGCAAGATCATGGAGCACAAGCAAAACAAGGTACCCTAATCAGATCCCCGATACAGAGGAGTGTGAGGCTGTTGTATTGATGAGGATGCTGAGTCACACTCGACTCGCTCACTTAATGAACACCTATTTACCACCAGCACAGCTGTTCTTTGTGTGTTGTGCTCTTTTTGGTTTGTTTGGTGATTGCTGCTGCTTTGAGCCACAATGTGAATTCAAAGTACCATTTGAAGGCAGTAAAATTTAGCTTTTGTAAATTTCTCCTTTTCAGCCATGATGCAATAAGTTGATCAAAAGTGACAGTTAAAGCCATTAATAATTATATATTGACAATAGATATATAGTTACTTCGTTTTTTTTTTTTATTTAAAATGAATGCTGTCTTTCAAGAATCATATTGACATTATTAAAGTACACAAGTGGCCAAACAATGCTTTAGCTAAAGGCTGCCATTAAAAAGTACTCTGCATAATATAAATATATGTGCACAAAATGACTGTAATTGTAATTCATTCTTTTATTTGACAAGGACACTTTACCTTTGTAATATTTATAAAAGAGTTGTATTTTAAGTACATATGCATCAACAGAAGTATTAATGGCACAACTGCTTTCAACAACATGGATAATAATAAGTTTATTGAGCACTATTTGAAATTCGTTTAAATGCAGGGTACACAATTTCTTGAAGCCAGATTTCTGGTGTGACAAAAAATGATGGAATTCATTATAAGCAGTGATGCTAACTTAATGTAAATGTCAGACAGAAAACACTTATTTAAGACACACTTACATCAATTTAAAATGATTTCAATGTAACTCGCCTATCAAGAAGAACCAAAACAACCTCGGCATCTGATCGCAGGCCTTCCACTTCTTGAGTTCTCTCCAGCGCTGGTTATCTTTCCGTCACTCTGTTCGGCTGTTCACTGAACACTGTCTCCTCCACGTCACAAATACACACGCCCGTTACTGCTGATTGGCTACAAGTTTGTTTTGCTAAAGGGCTTTTTCTAAGGCATTTTTGAAATGTCATACCCTGGCTTTTAAAGAATTTGTCATCATTTTAAGTTATAATACACATTTTAAACATTTTGTTCTGTAGGTGTTCGTCTGTGTAATAACTGACACTCGTATCATTCATGTTTGTTTTAGAATTTACCAGAGCTCATTTTAATAACCTGTGAAAATGACTCCCATCTGTGTCGAGAGTACTTCCTGAAGAACCTCGGTAAGAGGGCATGTCCTTTAGGCCCAGTTTCCTTTTCAACATTTACATTTCTCTCTGTATAATATAAAACCACTGTAGAAGGAGTAGTAGTAGTAAATGGAACGTGTACACGCTTCAATCAGTCAAGGAAAATCTAATGTTTTTTTTGATGATGTCTTCATTTCAGATGTTTACACTGCTGAGCTCGTATTGACGGGGGTGTTGACTCAAACCTTGGATTATGAATCATATCCTTTTAAAATGCATATAAGATTTACCAGACACATGATACAATAGCTTCCAAATGATTTCTGAATCAACATGTTTTTTCACATTTTCAGCTTTTTTTGTTATACATGTTAATTTATTTATTGATTTATGCATGTATGGTTCATTATTCTCCTTAACGATCTCACATATAAATTCACATGATGTCCTTGTAAGGACATGAATATTATACGACTGCTGATGCCCTGTTCTGGATCAACTCTAAAGGTTGCTTATTAAATTTTAGTGTACAGTCATGTTATATTTCAATGTTTGTATTTTATTACTTGATTTAATAAATAATTTGTTACCAGTTTTGTAAACAAAGTAACAGTGAATCTAAATAAATTACTGTTATTTGTAACGCTTGTTTTAAATGAAGGCAAAGCTATGTTTTTACTGTGATTTAAATGTTTGCCCCTTTTATGGTTTTGCAATAAAATCTGAATTTGATTGTGTTTTAAAGAATGACTCTGTCAGAATATCTGTTCGATCCGTTGGAGACATTGAGTAGTATTTATAAACGACATAACGATTTCTTACACGACAAAGCTTTTGTGCACTAAAATGGTTTTACAAAAGCAAAAATGCAACTGCTTTTGGCAGGTCGTAAAACGTATTTACACAATGACTCCCAATCTTGTTGTCTCACCGATGCTTTTGGAAGTACACACTGTTCTCATTGAGGCATCCTACTCTTAAAAGCATTATTCCTGATAGACAAAATTCAATTAAATGCTAATGAAGTGTTAGAGTACTTACCGGTGGAAGGCAATTGTGTGCTGTCAGACAGTTCGCCTGGGGTGATCCCATGGCTCCTGAGCTGGGTTGTGGAGTGGAGCTGCCAGTAATGCCCTCTAAAATGGGATAAATTAAAACTTACCCAGCCAAGGTCATGTGCCAGAAATGCAACAGGGGAAACAATAGGTACTTCGCTCAGAGCATGAGATCACCCACTCTGGTGGGGAAATATTGATCGATACATCTACTACGCTAAGAGTAGTAGATCTTTTGTTTTAGAGTCTTAACACACTGCATCAGCTGTACTACACCGCTTAGTACATAAATCTATTGGAGCAACAAAAACCTTGAATATATATATATAGTTGTCCATCTTTTTTATTCCATACACATTTTGTAGCCATAGAAAAAATGTATTTAATATTTGGTTATCTGGACAGGTGACAGTAAATAAGCTCTAGCAGAAGACCGAAAAGCATAAATGTGCTTGTCCTCCTTTTAAAGGCACAATAAATGGGAATACAAAGAAACAGCAGTAGCTTGAGTAGCTATCGCAGCCTTCTTCATTTCCTATCCAATTGACACTCGTTAATTGCAATGAATTAAAAATGCAAATTAGTGACCAGATCTTTGATTAACTTACACAAGTTCCTTGTTGGTTTGTTAATGTCCTCAAAGATTTATGATGTTGATGCTCTTGTACCATAAAACATCAGGAGACACAATAATTAATCTTAAATGCTAAAAGGACTCACACTTTAATTACTCTTGTTCTCCTCCTCTCTGTAGCATTGTAGCATTTGGACTCCTCACTTCTTAATGGTAAATGTATTATAATATACAAATTACATGCTAATTAGATGGCAAAGCTTAGGGATTCAGTCATTCTAAAATTTGCATATGAACTAATTATCTTTCATTAAAGCTGGCTAATTACAAATTTGAGGAGGACCTGGAATGGGGGAAAAAGCAGCGTTCTTTTGTCCAGACAGTGTTTTTTATCTCTAATTATTGGATTGTAAATCTCTATACATTTGGAAAAATTGATAAAATCTTTAAATGAATTTATATAAATAATGATTTTTCTTGATTTAAAAAGGCCTTGAGTGACCTCACAGTGCTTAGTATGTGAATGGCAACAATAAAACTGCTATTTTAAGCTGATGATCCACTGCACCGTGTGTCTGAACAGGTACGCTAAATTAATTCTTTAAGACTGAATTGAACTTGGCGTTAAAAGTAATGCATATCTAAGCACGGAGGAGAAGTCCAAATTAATAGATGTGCCAATCATTTGTCTCAGAGGAGTTTTGCTGTCCACATAATAGATATGACTCTTACATCAATCAGGTATTAATTGCTTTTATGTCTCATATAATGAAATGACTGCTAAGGGGCATAGGCACAGTTCTAAAATGGCTTTTGAAACCCATTTTTAATGACTTTTGTTTAAGACCCGCACTTCAGTATATCTGATATCTCAATATAGCCTTTCTTAAATTGTTACTTAAAGGTTGGGCCATTGACAGTAATGGGCTACTCTGGTAGCATCACGTCCAAATTATATCATAGTAAGGCATATTAATAAAAGGGGTAAAAAAAAATATCGTCAGCTGTTTTTTTTTTGTTTTTTTTATCAGTAGCCTATTTTTTTACTGTGTCGATATTTTCCTCTGCTACAAAGTCCAGATACGAAGCAAGATTACAACAAATACGAAATCAAAAATGAACTAATATTAAAATATTATTCCAGTTGAGCTCTTTTCAATGAAAAATCCTGCAAGTGAGTGCTGCCCTCTGCAGTTCAATACTGAAGTGATACAAACTGGAAGTGCTGTCCTAAGATTTCAAATGATTAAAGGTTAAAATCAGGTTAAAATGAAAATTCTGTCATCATTTACTCACCCTTGAGTAGTTTTAATACATTTTGCATACATTTATTTGTTCTGCCGAACACAAAGAAAGATATTTTGAAAAAAAGTTTGTAACCAGGCTGTTTTGGGTCACCACTGACTTCCATAGTATTTTTTTCCCTACTATTGAAGTCAATGGTGACCCAAAGCAGCCTGGTTACAAATGTTTCTCAAATATCTCTTTTTTTATGTTTGCTAGAGAGACAGATGTGATGTTTTAACATTTGCTTTGAATTCTGTTCTGCATAATTGTTTAAAAAATGCATTTGTGGGACATTCACACACACAGCATTAAAAAATAAAATAATAAAATAAATAACAATACACTGTAAGCCCTTTATTTGATAAACATCTCTGGCAAGCATTTTCTTCCAAACAATTTTTTGTACAATTTATACATTGTTACAAAATCAGAGGTAATATTTACAGCATTTACCTTTGCAGTATCCATGGTTAAATATCTGTAAAGCATGCATAGGAGTTAAATTTGGCAATTTAAAACATTATTTTCATATGCAATATTTTGGAGAATAATATTTAGCAATTTAGCATGTAAATCACTATATTGTTTGGCATTTGACATGAGCGATTTGAAGGGGTACAAGTATAAAGTAACACAAAGCTACAGAACCACTACGATGGTTGCACATCATCCACTCATGCTACAGTATATACACCTTTCCTTTAAATGAAAAACAAAACTTTGGTTTTATGGTTAGACACTACAAACTGTATATTAAAGTTAAAACTGGCAGTGCACTGGAGGCAAAAAAAACAACACCAATTCAGATTAAATTTGGTCAAATTTCTTTCAAACTGTCAAATCAATCACCACAAACCTGTTAAACCATTTCTGATAGGGCTCCAAAAGTCTGAAACATCTGGCGAAACAGCATTTTTTTTATATTCAATACACCATGTTCTACATAAAATGATGATTAAAGTTTGTGTAAAACCTAATAATCATGTTTGATGATCCAGAGATGATCCATAGAGCAACTTGTGCTTCAAAAGAAGATAAAGTAACAAATGTGTCATTTGCTTCTAATGACCTAAAAGAATAACAAAACCAAAAAGGAAGATTTTTTTGTCTTTATAACTAGACTTTTGGAGCCCACCGTATAATGCTAATCTAAAAACAAAACACTCTGTACTATCATATATTCATCTCATTTCCTTTACATGCAGTTCATGTAAGTAAACAAAAAGTAAAAATAAAAAGCCAACACTGTCAAATTGAATCCCTCACATATACCAAACGAAATCCATAATATAATGTTCTAGATTCTGAACCACTTATGGGTTTCATTGGAAGTGCACAAAGACAATAACACCACCCCAAATACACAGCATAACTAAATCAGTATTTGCGTTACACCTTAAATATCACCAGAATGAGTGCAAACAGAATGAGAGAAACGGACAGCTCATGCCATGTTCCCCGTAAAGGATGCTGGTGTGATAGCGGCTTGGCGGCTGCTGAAGCTGGGCATTTGTACAGCTCGACCTCCCCGGCACATGGCAGTGGGAGACAGGAGGGATGGAGAGGAATGGGATGACGAGGAGGAAGTAGAGGTTGGAGAGACAGAGGAAGAGGAAGAGTATGAACTAGAGGAGGATGAGGATGAGCAGGAATAGGAACATGACTGGCCGTTTTGAGTCTGTGGAGGGAGGGTTAGGTTTTGACCTTCTGGCCGCTGAGAGGACGAGACGGGTCTACAACTGGGCCTGCTCAGGCTGAGACATGAGATAGAGGACTTAGAAGAAGAGGAAGAGGTTTGGTTAGTAAGCCTAGAACGAGCAGCACGGGTGGTGCTACGCTTCCATGAGCTAGGTATAAAAGCTGGGATCTTAGAAGCAGGCAAAGCAAGGAAAGCATGTTTACTATTCCCAACAGCTTTCATAGCACTCCCGTTAGCCTGCAAACAAAGATGCCAGAAGACACGGAAAGTCAAGTAGGATGATAACACGTACGTGAAAATATAGAGCTCTATATTCCATAAAATATCCTACAGTACAACACCAACAAAAATATTACTCTTGTAACAAAAGGCATAATTTGGTTTCTTTTCTCTCACAGTCTATTTCACACGTGAAGCAGTAAAAAGAGAAAAGAAGGAATAAAAGGAGGAATTTGGGCGCCAGGTTCTTCAAAATAACTTCATAATCCAAAGAAAAAGGGAAATATAAACCAGCAATCCCCAAACACAGTAGTTCCTAGTGTTTGTGTTTATGATTGATTTGTTGGTTTGCAATAGTGGTGCGGTTTTCCTGTATAGAGTACTGAACTAACAACAGCAAGGTTGCAAGTTCGATTCCCAGGGAGTGCAAGGATTGGTAAAAAATTAGAAGCATATCTTGAAAGTGTCTATGTGTAAATGATAAACATACACGAGGAGTTGGTTGTGATGAATTGTACAGGAGAGAGAGAGAGATCATCATCATACTGGATCCCAGTGTGTCCACAATAAAACTACTCAAAGACATTTCCTATCTGTCTTCATGTCTTACACTGCCCTACAGTAAAACTACCTGACGGAATTGCCTCTGGGAGTCCTGGAGCTTTTGAGGTTTGCCGGGTTTTTCCACACTCCCTGCTGGCTGCTGGCGAGACTTGGGTGAGGAAATCCGACTCGAAGCTGGAGAGTCACCAGAGTTCTGAAAAGATCAATAAGGAAACAATGTCAGCGATGGATTGAGGCCATTGACAAGTACAAGACAGAATGAGGACACAGCTTTCTCATTTGTAGACATGATTGGGGAGATAAAGATACAGGCAGCATGCTCAAGTGTACCACCAATTTCCCAACCACAGTACATGCACTTTATTAAACCCAAAATAGCTTGGAGCGAGACGCTCAGAAAAGAGAAAGAGAAGAACACCAAGTCCATAATCATGTTCACTGAAATCACAAGGATTTCCCAAGTGCATTCACCCGAAGACACCTATGAAACACATTCAAAGTTGATTATAGTCATTGGTTAGAAAGCCAGGCTTTAAAGCAAACCCAAGTCACCAGCAGAAGGGTGCAAAGGAGTTGAGAAAGACCTGTTTACTGCTGGAGGAACTGGACGTGCTTGAAGAGGATCTAGACTGTGTTTTGGATCTCTTTTGCAGAGATGACTTGTGGGGTTTGGGTTTCAGAGGTGCTAGCTTTTTTGTGGGACTGCCCTCCTCTGGTTCTGCATCACTGGCCGTTCTCTTTGCTTTCGATTCCTCTTTGCGGGAGACTTCAGAAACCAGTGTAGGCCCAATATCACTTATGGTGCTCTCTAACTGCTTAATGGTCTGCTCAAGGCTGTCTAATGTTTGATAAGTAGTCTTACGGAGTTCCTCGGTTCTGTCTTTGGTGCTCTGTGATGTGGTGGTCTGGTTTTGCGATAAAGACCTAGGGGTGGTAGAATCAGAGTCTGCGTTGGACTTGATCTCAAACCTTTTAGCTTCTTTGAGCTCCGTCACGGTTCCATCTGGTTCCTCTTCATCCTCGTAGACAACTACCTGCAGTGTCTTTTTGCCAGCTTTTGTCCCCGTACGAAGAGCCTGGCCAATAGCTACAAGCTGCTTCTTGGGGAACTTAAACTTGAATTTCTTTTTTGCATCTTTAGGAGATTCTGTCTTGTCTCCTTCCTCGACATTAAGAGCAGGACTCTCAAAGGAACTCTGCTGTTGTAGAGGCATTGGAAAGCTACTGCTTCTCTGGTTGTTTGCCCTGTTCTCACTTCTGCACTGATCTAGATTATTTCTAGGTGTTATCTGACTGACCTGACTCATTGAGTTGGCTTCCACTTCCTCCTCGTTCTCTTCATCTATCCTCTCTTCTGATAGCACCCTTTCCAGCTCTTCTTCACACTCAAAGATGGTGGACAACCGTTTGTAGGCCTGGCAGATATCCATAGGCTCGTCAAAAATGATAATAACCGGCTTCCTGTCAACTCCAGAGTCTTCGGGGGCAGACAGGGTCGGTTCTGAGCCCACTTTAACAGTTTGGACATCTGTGCCTTTACTGTTTACCAGCTGTTGGTACTCTCCAGTTGATAAAGCCTGTACCTTGGTTTTAGTGATCCTGAAGGCAATGTTATTTGGTGGAGGAGGACCTTCTTCTCCTGGGAGGTCTGGACTTAGACTGGCCTCCTCACTGTATCTGGCCTGATCTTCATAGGATCTCTTAGTTACATCCTGCTCATTGTTATGGTCATTCTGTTTTGAAAATAAGGCATCAGTGTTGGGCTGATGGACTGGTGAGTGAACTTGAAGTTCAGCACTTTGTGGAATCTTGCTGACAAGTGTAACTTGAACAGTGGTTGTGCGATGTCCATGCTTTATTGACTTATCCAGAACAGGTGCAACTTGTTCAGAGGATGTACGCAGTATCTGCTGCTCTAACTTCTCCTCAACAGGTGAAACTTTCTCAGAAGGTGTTGGAATCATCTGCTTTAGGGACTTCAGCACTGATTCAGTCTTGGGCTCTTTGGGATCAATGAGTGATAGCCCTTTTTCAGCTTCAGTGTTGTTCTTTAAAGAGATAAATGGGACAGATGGCACCTTTTGAATATTATTTAGCTTGCTTTGGGCCTCCTTGAATGATTGCCTTGGCTGAAGTGAAATTAGAGATAAGTCATTTGATTTTAACAATGTTTGCTGCTGGGAAAGGTCAGAAGCATTCTCAGGTGCAACCTTTGAAGGAGAAAAAGTTGCTTCCTTGGGTTCTTTTAGGTCATCTGGCCTAGAGGTGCTCTGCCTTGATGTTTTTGATGTTCCAGTGATATAATACATGACCTGACAAAGAAATCAAGAATTCTTTGGACTTCAAACAACAAAGTAAATAAAATATGTATACATGCTCTTAAATCATGCATAAAACAGTAAAACAAATGATATTTA
The DNA here is from genome assembly GCA_032357445.1 of Enteromius radiatus. Classification (NCBI taxonomy): domain Eukaryota; kingdom Metazoa; phylum Chordata; class Actinopteri; order Cypriniformes; family Cyprinidae; genus Enteromius; species Enteromius radiatus. Next base: position 10,244,337 of record JAUCMS010000044.1, on the reverse strand, counting down.
CCCCAGGTGAACCAGGTGTTGCACTATCTTCCCTACTTTCAGATAGTGCTCCTTCCTCAGATAGGCGAGATGTGGTCTGCTAGGACAGTTTATTAGCACAGAGACCTTTATTTACATTCTCAAATTAATAACCAACTAGTCAGTACAATGCAGAGGGAAACATTACCAAAGAGATCAATGGCGCCATCTAGAGTATAGTTTCGCTTACGAATGATTAAAGTCTGCTATATGTTGTCAAGCATTGTTTCAAAATAATGTATTTTTGGTGAGGGAGCAGTGAAATTGTATGCATAGCATTTTTCATGCAAAGATGTTTGATGGTGATAGAGGTTGCTGGAAAACATGCATATTTTTATTAACTTTTTTTAAACTAAATATTTAAAAAGGAGAAAGTGACTTGTATCTAGTCTTTGAACAGACACTCAATGACCTAGAATATAAATATTAAAGATATTATTCCTGTTTTGAAAACTCTGAGGCTGTTTCTCTGTAGGTCTAAAAGCATAACTAACATTAAAGTTAAACATACATATATTACACGTTAAAATGCATAGAGATGACAATATTATAGATCCCTTATATGTTTATAGAGCCCAAAACATCACATATTTTTAGATAATATGTTTACCAAAAAAGTATTAAATAGTATAATTATTTAAATATTATAAATATTACACATTTATTTTTTATAAAACATAAATAAATATGTAATATTTGGTATCTACATGCATATTTTAGTTCTATTTACAAAGCAGTAATATTATCTCTTTATGGTGGCCATTCTGGTGCTTTTTCAAAGTGAACTCTGAATGCTAAAAAAGGAAAAGGTCAGAAGTCAGATCACTGAATGGCCTTTCCAAAGTGCCACTCACTCCGACCCACCCCATCTTTTACAGCTGTATCTATTAGCATTCAGCAGGAGAGTGTGAGTGACAGACCAGTGTTAGACACATTCAAACGTATTACGCCCTCTCTTGATGAGGGGCTACGGTCAGACGTTGACGTGCATCAGTATGTCAGTACATCAGTATGGGTGTTGCGTATTAGTGTCAGTAGAGCGGGAGGTTAAGGGACTTGACTGCTCTTGTGAGCACTGTTGTTAAACTGCGATGGGGAGTTAGCACACATCACGACTGTTACCTTTGTGTGGTAAGATAGGGAAAGCCCTGGCTCCATCTCACTGTCTGAGGGCTCGCGGGTTGTGAGATCAACAATATATCTGGGCTGTAATTCTTTTTTTGTGCACTTCTGAAACACCTGAGGATGGGTAAGGGTACGGGCATTAGGTGCTGTGGTTATGTATGGGTGAGCTTTCTGTCCTGTGGTTGTGCAATTATGGGATGTCAAACACATCTGAACACCCTGATCCAGACAAGGTCCAGTAATTATTTCCAAAAATAATTGGAAATATAAAATTGATTTTTACAGTTTAATTGCACACTTACAAGCAAATATATATACCAATAAATAAATAAAGTCACTACATTAGATACAAGTAGCACCTATAAATATAAGATGCTGTTTCTTTTCTAATAACTTAACTTTTTTATATAATAATCTTATAAAAATATATGTTTGAATAATAATAATATTATCAATACTAATCCATATACTTCATTTAACTATAAGCCCATATACATATATTAATTCAGTTATATTCATTCATGTAAACGTATAATTATTCATTCAAATATATGATCACTATTCAGTACTTTTTTTAAAATTTTTGAATAATTTATTGCAAGCATTATAATAGATTTCATCTCTCTGATTATATTTTATAGAGCACATTATTTTATTTATTTATTTTGTAAATTGTTTCTTAAAGGACCAGCAATTTTTGTGCTGTTTTTCCTTCAAATAAATTTATATTTTATATTAAGTTATAATATACTTATATTTTGTTAGCTAATATAAGGACTGAGTTATTATTTATAAAAATAAAACTGAATTTATGATGACACAGATTTGAAGTAAATCCCACCCATTGTCATCAACAGAGGGCAGCACAAGCCAAACTTCTGAGAAAGCCACAGTGCCCTCATTTTGATGCTTTTGTGTAAATGTTGACACTGGTGTGGCCGTTTGAAGTTTGTATATGCTCAATATTTGTCCCTTAACACCTCTTCCTGTGTGTTTGTAAAAGAATAAGTGCGTTTGTGTCTTTGTGTGAGTGTCTCCTGTGAGAACGACTGCGGTTTTCTCACCTGTAGCTCAGCCATGATCTTATCTCCTTCGTCCTCTTCATCTTGTAAGGTGGAGGTGTTGACAGGAGGAGGGGTGCGGGGCTTGGGCTTGATCTCTGGGGGCACACGCAAGGGTTTGGGCTTCGGGGCCTCCTCTTCACCCTCCTAAAGCCAAAACAACCAGCCAAGTGTGACCGACCCTCACCCTCCATTATGTCTTTCAAATCAACAAAAGCAGCTGAAATCTCTGCCGTGACTTCCCGTCATTATTATTCACAAACACAAGGACACAATATGAAGCACACAACACACCCAGGCAAAATATAACACAATGGCATTTTTTTTTTCTCAAATAATAGTAATGGCAACTGTCATGTCTGGGAATGCGGCTCGGCCAGGCTGAAGTCACGTGAATAATAGTGTGTGATCTTAATTACAGGAAGCTGAAAGAGCATGATTCAAGCACCTGTGCGCTCGTGGACTCTTTCCGGGTGGTGTAGATCACCTCTCCTGAACGTCCAGTGGTGAGTCCACTTCCAGAGGGGTAGAATCTGCGTGGAGGGGGAGGGGGAGGCGATTTGCTGGCAGTTTCAGGGTTGGGTTGTACTCTGTCAACACTGGCCCTGTGGGGCTTCTCTATGGTCGGCTTCTGTGGCCTCTCCAAACTGGTCTGGACTGGTTTATCTGCTTTGGGTCCATCCTGTGGTGCGGCTTCTGTTTGAAGTTAGATAAAGAGTGCCTCGATAATAAACCCTCCAGAGATTAGATCCAACTGTAATCAAAAACATCTGAACCAGCTAAACTGGGATTATTAATAAAACAACAAGGCGTGCTGTAATATACTGTATGTTAAAAAAACAAAACAAAAACCTTTTGTCAGACAAAAAACAAAACGTGATCAACATGAGCATGCAGGGAACCCCCCCCCCCCACATAAAACAGGAATTGATATAGAAAGAACCCATGCAGCCTTTAATGTGTCAAGACTTCTGTTTTAAAAATAAGCTTTTTAAATTAAATCTTTTTTCTTTACTTTTGCAGGGATGCAAACTTACCAGGTGTGAAAAAGCTGACAAAGATGTGAACCCCCTTCCCAGTAGTTTTTTTTATCCTGTCTCAAGACTTTTTAGTTTGGTACCGATTTAGTGTGACTATACAATAATATTACATTATAAAAATGAAATAAGCCAATAAAGAAATATATTACTGTAGCATTAATATAATTATGTTTTAAAAAAACTGTATTTAATAATAATACACATTTTATTTTACAGAATAGCAATAAAAACAATGCTAATAATAATAATGTCTCTAAAATGTTAAAAGATGTTCTTTTTATCATGGATCAGATCCCAGTTTAGTGTTATAGTTGTCCAGTCTGAATGAATTGTTTACATGCTGGTTGATAGGAGTAGTCAAGCATACCAGGGAGTAGAGACACAGGAAGTGGAGAGTCCATCTCATCTGGTAAGATGCTGGGAGGTTGGGAGGACGCACTGTCCACCTGTTTCCTCACTTCAAGGTCAGGTATGGCCTTCATAAGGCTGGCCTGGGTCTGCTGAAGGATCCTTTCCATTTCCTTTTCCGCTCCTATTCCAGTAGAGTGAACCTTGTCCTCCTCTACTGCCCGTTTTGAATCCTGTGAAGAACCCGAGAGAAGTTAGTTTGCTGGAAACAATTACTGGGTCACATTTACCATTGCTCTGCTCAATTTTGAGTCATTTCAATAGGAATCGGCACAAACAGTGTGAGGGCAAAAAAGTTTTAGGATAGTCACTTGATGCTAACCAACAGGAAGCTACATTGCTTAAAAGTGAGCTTTGTGTGAGAGATATTAAAAATTTTCTTAGCAAAATTTTGCTAATTTAAGTATATTTGAGAGAAAATGGTTTTAGCCAGTTTGTCAGGTAAATATTGCTAATATAGTATATATGTTAATATAATATATAATATAATATATAATATAATATATTCTGAGGTAGTTCCTTGAACTGAAGATTTCAAAAAGGTATTTTTCTGTGATGCCATAAAAGAACCAATTTTGATTTCCCCAAAAAACCTTTGAGTGAACAGTTCTTAAAAAAAAAAAAAAAAAATATCTGTTTTACCACAATAAAATAAACCTTTGTGCAATGGAAAGTTTGCATGGATGCTAAAGGTTCTTCACGGAAACACAGATGCCAATAAAGAACATTTATTTTTAAGAGTGTGCAGATAAACATAGAGTTGCAGAAATAAAACATTCCTGTGTTGACGCCAATCCATGAATCTTAAATCAATCAAAAAGTGAAAGTCACAGTTGAACCACACCTCTTCAGGCATGGGCCTGCTTGTGTTGACACAGATCTCCTCTGGTGAGGAGGATCCAGTCGTGCTGATGGCAGCGGTTGCTGGCATGGCTTCCTGGCCTTGCGGAGCTGCTCTCTTTTGCAGGGCAGGGCTGTTTTCCCTGCTCCTGGGACTGACCTTAGCCACAGTGGGGGAGTCCCTGCCATGGGTGGGTGTGAGCGGGGGACTGGGGTGGTGTGTGCTGATGGGAGCCGTCTGAATACGGTGCACAGTGACCGGAGAAGATGGTACAGGCTCTGAGCAGCTGACTTTGGCAGGTGAGCTTGGTTGTGGGGTGGGGGACTCACAAACAGGTTTTGTAGATCTGTACTCTTCCACATAGGAAACTGAATCAGCTGGTAACCCCTTCGCTTGGACTGGGTCAGAAGTATGGTTGTGGCTTTCAGTGGCATATCTACAACAAACATAAACCCCAATAATGAAAAGTCCCAAAGCTCTAAAGGAATGTATTATCAGATGGTACATGAGTTTTACCTTCTCAGTCCACTGAGAGTGTCAGTCAGAGCTTTGACTCTTTTTAGCATGATGTCCATTTTGTGAGGCTCCTCCTTAAGGAAGCGCACCGCCTCCACCTCCACCCTCAACACGCCACGCATTTTCATCTGCAGGGCTGGGAACTCTCCTGAAAAGATGCAATTTATTATTATACAAGAGAAAGATCTACACTGTCATGTATTGTTTATTTTGAAAACAAAACAAAACAATGTAAAACTGTAAAAGAAAAAACAGTAAAATATATATATATATATTGTGAAACAGTCATTATTCCAGTTTTCAGTGTCACATGATCCTTCAGAAATAATTTTAATATGCTGATATGGTGCACAATTTTTTCTCCCTTTTAATCAAAATGAAAATGGCTGCGCTGCTTTACTGCAAAAAATGCTTTTCTAGCCTAGATGTTTTGTCTTGTTTCCAGACAAAATATCAAAGAATTCTTAAATCAATAAGGATTTTCTAGACCAGAAAAAGCATTTTTTCTGGAAACTGTGATGCATCTTTTTGATTATTAAGAAGTTCAAAAAGATCAGAATTTATTTTTACAACTCAATTTTAACACTGTAGATGTCTTTAGTGTCACTTTTAATCAATTTAAGGCACCCACTAACCCTAAACTTTTAAACAGTAGTGGAAATTAATAAATGATTAAATAAGTTCAAATGCAATCACCTTTGAGTGTGGCCAAAGCTTCTCCTACTTTCCTTAAGTTGACCGCCCCTTCCTCCACATCCTTCAGAGTGACTGGTCGATTGCTCATGGCACAGTTGGATTCTTTCTTGAGCATCTCCACATAGTTTTCCAGCTCTCTGTGTCATTGTTACAAGGATGTGTTTATTAGCACAACTGTCACTTTAATGCTATATAAAAAATATTCAAACTAAATGTACTCTATAATGTAAAACCTGAACTGAAACAAAAAAAAACTTTCTTTTAATTTCCTGGTTTAAACAAACTCCTATATTTCCAGTGTAATCATATTTAATCCAGCATTTAGCGACACTTACTGTAATACTATGCAATAAGCAAGTCTTGACTGTGAGTCTTGACAACTAAAGGCTGAAACCTGTATAACATGATTTAGTCTTGTTTGCTGACTGACAATTCACATATAGAGAAGTCTAGCTGTGTAAGCACATTTGGCAAAAGAAGTGTGCCCTCAGCCAAATACTTTCAGAGGATCATCATAACCTATGTCTTTCTCAGATTTTCAGACTTCATTTTTCTTGAAATGCTACAAACTGTGAATTGTTGAAGCTGGTCACCGTGAGTTTTACCTGCACATAAAAGCCTTTAGCAGGGCCAGCCATGCAGGAATCTGCAAGCCAGTACACATTCTCTGAGATCATAGTTTAACATCATCCCTGTGGGAAATAGTTTGTGTTTTGTGTAATTTACCTGAGGGGTGTCTTAAGGGTTTTCCCATGCACAATGTCAAGTCCTGCTTTCTCACCATAGCACAGTCTAACATAAGGCAGTAACAACATTTCTTGGTTGTTATTATTTCTACCAAGAGATATCTATAGGTCACTGGAATAAATAAAATAAAAATAGGCCTATTATTTAGTTACTAGTATAGTATTCATTCATGTTTTGAATTAGCTTTTATATTTTTACTTTTTTATTTTAGTAAGTGTTAGTAATTTTATTGTGCATCCGTCATTATTACAATGATTTAAATATTTCTATTTAGCTTTAAATGTATTTTTATTTCAGTTTCAGTCATATATTTAATTTCAGTTAGGTGCTAAAGCTCGAAATTTTCATTCATTTTCAAACATTTTTTATCTAATAGATTCAGTTTCTTTCTGTAAACATACTTTTTTTGTAGACGAAGAGATTTTCTTGAGTTTTCTAGTGATATTTTATAGCTTTTTGGTTTTAGTTAACACCTGAATAAACTAGTGCATTTAAAATAAACATTTTTGTTTACATAATATAAGTATGTGTGCTTTGTATATTTATTGTGTATATATAAATACACACACACGCATGTATACATTTTAGAAAAATATGTTATGTTTAAATATGAAATATATTTATTTATAATATAAAAGATATGAATATAGATGCAACTATTTTTTAAAATATATACATGTACATGTATGTGTGCACTGATTACAACACTGGTTTCACGTACATTGTGACTAAACACAGATTTATTTCTGAAGCAATCTAACTTTTTAGCTTCAGGACAGCACACATTCAACTTGAAACCCAGAGAAACGTTCACAAGCCTCGTTCTTGTGATACTGGTTGGGACAGTGGATTATTCCTTGTGTTGTTTCATGTAATCGCACACACATCTCCACCCAATAAAGGTATGACTAGTTTTACTTAATCAAAGTACCGGCAAATATATTTTAGAAAAATACTCAATATAGCTCTAACAATGTAAACACCCTCTATGTCCACATCTATTATAAACCTACACCGATCTTTGTATATTAAAGTGTGCATTCAGCATTGACTGAAGACATGGTATTATAATTAATTAGTATGGGGGATCAGGGAGAATTCAGCTTTGATTAGACATGAGCAGTTAATCAGCACTGAATCTGGCTTGCTACAGCAGCAGCTAATCAGTGTGCTGATTTTCCCCTCTAGATCGCAGCATTTGTTCTGTTCGTCTACAGCTGTCTCTCACATTCTACAGATGACCAGTCCATAATTAATTCTTCATGGGTAATTAATGTCAAGGTCTTAACAAGATCAGTAGTCACATACAAATTATGCTGCCTTATTGTCTTACCCGAGCTGCACGAGAACGGTCTCCTCCATGCCCAGATATCTGTGTCTTTCTTCTTCCACCTGGACTCGTTGTCTATGAACAGGGTCCTCAAGGTGCAGCACAGTGTCTGAAAGCCTCTCTGAGATCTCCTGCTCTGCCAGTTGCATCATCTGCCTCATGGTATCCTGGTTTTGCAGCTGTATTTGCAAGGCAAAGCTCTATCAGCATACTTGTTTTCTGACTGTGTATTACAACTCATGTCTATATTATAACACTGCATCACAATTCTAACATTATAAGTTATGTGTTTGTGTTCACGTACATTGTGACTAAACACAGATTTATTTCTGAAGCAATCTAACTTTTTAGCTTCAGGACAGCACACATTCAACAAGCCTTGTTCTTGTGATACTGGTTGGGACAGTGGATTATTCCTTGTGTTGTTTCATGTAATCGCACACACATCTCCACAATCACGTCACCGCAATCAGTTAATGCTTAGCACATAGAGACTCTTTCACCTAGATATTACACTATAGAGACTGTGTCTGTTCCCCGAACTAGAAAATACAAAAAA
>JAUCMS010000044.1:10188443-10222842 GCA_032357445.1 Enteromius radiatus | reverse complement strand
TTTATACTGACAATGAGTTCAAACAGATGCTATTAATACAGGTAACGAGTGGAGGACTGAGGAGCCTCTTAAAGAAGTTATAGGTCTGTGAGAGCCAGAAGTCTTGCTTGTTTGTAGGTGACCAAATACTTATTTTACAGAGGGATTTACCAATTAATTCATAAAAATCCTACAATGTGATTTTCAAATTTTTTTTCTCATTTTGTCTAGTTTAACTATTTTGTATAGTTGATGTATACCTATGATGAAAATTACAGGCCTTTTTAAGAGGAAGAACTTGCACAATTGATGGCTGACTAAATACTTTTTTGCCCCACTGTGTGTGTATATATATATATATATATATATATACAATTTTCTTTCCAAAGTTTTAGAGTTGCAAATCTCTGAAATAGCCGACATTTAAATTTCAAAGAAAAAAAAAAATATATATATATATATATATATATATATATATGAAATTGTTTATTTGTGTCTTGGGCTTATTTGTAGGAATAACTCATTTGGAGATTGAAGCGTTTCAACCAGTGGAGGGCAGCAACAATCGGCATTGAGCTTGTGCCTATATTTGTAGAGTAAGAGTCATTCAGAATAGTGATGTCAGAACAGCTTCCAGACTCCACAATGAGCTGAAATCATCCTAAAATGAACTGTTTACTGCCATTTGTTGGCATGACAAATACCAAGCCCTGTGAAACCGAACCCCTGCGTGCAAATTAATGAGAGTTTGTATCATTTATGTGTTTTGGTTGTTGTGTGTCATGTTGACATCTATAAATGTGCAATACATAAATACATTTCTCAAGCATTTTATTAATTTGCATAAATTAGTGTCAACAGGCCGATATAACAATCTTGTTGTCCTGTCCGAGAGCATCCATTCCCAGTAATTCTATTAGATTAGTTTGATTCTTCCTGAGAATGGTCCTCATGAATGGAGTCCATCGTGTGACAGCTTCTCTTTCAGCATGTAGTTCTGCTCAGGCTCACACTGGGGCCCCAAGGCTTCTGTGAAGTGCTGGTTCAGACTAAATGAATTAAGGCTGATTTCCATTGTCAGCTGGTGGTCCATGTCTTAGGGAATTTGTTGCTTGACTTGGCTTCATAAATATACCCTCCACTTTTTGTAAAGTTATGTCTGCCTCATCATTATGACGCAGAACTATTCAGACCAGGTTCAAATTAGCTGCTAACCAGGGTTATTAAATGCAACTAAAACTAAAAACTTTTAGCATGAAATAAAAATTGTTATTTAAAATAAAATGACCTTTATTTGAAGCTTTGTTTAAATTTAAAATAAAAAATGTAAATTGCCTGCAAATATTTAATTGTTTTTACATAGCACTTTATGTTCAATATAAATGAAAACTATAAGCGTTTTGATGCCATACTAAACATTGAGGTGAAAATTACAATCAGACAAAACTGCAATAAAAATGTAGCACTTTAAAAAATTCAGGAACATTTTTTGCGTCTCTAGTCTCTTCATTAGGAGGTGTGTGTTAAACAAGAGTGTCCAAGACAGTTGCTCTCACTTCACGCCTGACTGGTACTCAATGATGCATACTTTATTGATCATATGGGCTCTCAATTGGAGCAGCATTAAATAACAAACTGTTTTGGACCACATGCAAAATGAAGATCAGAAATCTCCATGCAGTGAAAACAGAGCCAAAAAATCAACACTATTAGCCCTTAACTCTACTAAGGAGGAATACACAGATTAATTAAAGGGCCATATTGGCTTGCCCCAGGGCAGACTCTTTACAGTACAAGCAACGCTGTCTACGAGGGGGAGGGGACATACCTAGAGTCTGCTGTTGTGACTGTTTCGCTCAGGGTACAGCTTACAGCATGCAGGGGAGTATATTTCAGTATTGGGGATTATGCTGTTTAGGCAGACTCAAAGAGATTATGCCATCTAGACAGACTATGGCAGACTAATCTATTTTAATGGACTTTTCCTTGTCTGAAAACGAAGAGTGGGCTTTGTGATTAGACACACGAAAGTGCACAACAGCCCCATAAAATGTATTAAGAAGGTAAACCCAGTTAATTTGAAGTCTGCTGTCTGTCTTCGGTCTGAGATATGAATTGACTAGAATTACTTAATGAACACAAAGACCTATCCCCTGTCATGGTGAATTAGAAGAGCTGTTTAGAGCTAATCAAGGGTAATAAGCTTCCCAAGTTCACTTGTAATTTCATTTGTCAATATCTGTTCTGCTAACAAGTAAATCCAGAGAATTTAAAGAAATGCGTTTTCCATTTTTCATATATGTAGATCACTACAATTGTTTTTTATATGCTCGTCGAGGCTGAATTTATTTGATCAAAAATATGTGAAATATATGTTACAGTATAACAGCTTGCTATTTTTAATATGATTTAAAATATAATGTATTCCTTTGATATAAATCCTATGAATTTTCTTCAGCCATTACTCCAGACTTCAGTGTCACATGATCTCTCAGAAATCACTCTAACATCCTGATTTATTATATTATCAAGGTAGGAAACTGTAATGTTGCTAAATATGTGCTTATTGTATTGTATTTTTTTGAATAAACAACTAAAAAGAACAATATTTATTTATAATAGAAATATTTTGTAACAGTATAGGCCTACGATAATGTTCAAAGGTCTGGGAACAGTAAATGTTTTAATTTATTTTATTTTATTTTTACATAAATTAATATTTTATTCAGAAGTTATATGTTCAAATAATTAAAAACTGAATAAGCTTACATTGTTGCAGTAAATTAGATACATTTATGATTATGAAAGCATTATTTTAATTTAATATGACTGTTTTAATATATTATTAATAACAGATTGAATTAATCTGATAATAATAGTTAAGTTACTTAGAAAAATAATAACGTGAGAGTCCAACACAGAACGGCTCGGGTTACAGTGAGAGTCGTTGACTTCCTGTTAAGTTTCTGTTGCTGTGGCAACCATTTAACGCAGCAGAAATCTGCAGTCAAACATTGCGCGATAGCGTTAATGTCCTATAGTTTAGATTCATGGACGTTATCGAAAAGAGAATAGACAAAATTGCGGATGAAACCGAGGAGGAGCTCATTTCAGAAGAGATTGAGGAGATACGTCGGTAAGAAATTCTTGTAAAAAAGTTGCTGAAGATAATCAGAGCCATTAACTTAAGTTCATTTTTGCCGGTGAACTTTTCTAGCGCAGGTTTTGCATTCAGTTTCACCACACAACCTTTCTGCCTCTTCAGATATGCTCTGTCAAACCAGCTGAGAGCAGGATTTTTTGGACAAGATGCCTGTGTCCAAACTGACGAGTCGGAGCTGCCAAATATAAAGATACTCGCTGCCAACACTGCAGAGCTTATGAAGGTGTGTGCTATTTTTTTTAAATGTCCAGCTTAGTCCAGTCATATAACATTTTTTAACTTCAAAAAAGGAAGCTGCCTGTCTGTCAGCTATCAATCAATCTGCAGCTTTATACATGTAAGTTTGCCTTGCCTTGAAAAAGGCCTGCAGAAAGCTACTATACTCAGTGCATTCCGCCAGATATGCTCAGTGAATTCATTCAAGCTGCTGGCTTTTCATCTTATTAGTTCAAGATTCTTCTAACTTTAGCTTTGAGTGGCCTCACTGCAGGCCGCCTAGGTCACCCGCTGAGAGGGCATATGATGGCTTTGTGGTGAAGAACAGTGCCTTCACAAGGAATCCTCTAGCCTGCAGAGTTAAACATATTGATTAGCAGGCTTGCAGCTGAATACATGCTCTACTAAATGCATGTTCTAGTCCCATAACTCACAAAAATGTATTTATTTGTAGTTGGGAAGGAAGCATAATCTTCCTATTAAAAAAGCAAGAAAGACAATAGGGAAAGTACTGAATGATTTCTTTATTTATTTATTTGACAGATGCTTTTGTCCAAAGCAACGTACAGTCTTTGATGAACTGAATATATAAACCACATTATATAAATCATAACCTTGTGTTGCTAGTGTCATTCTCTGTTAAAATGTGTTTTATGTGATTTAAAATATTTGATTGCATCTCAGGAAATGAACATGTTAAAAGAAGACATCGAAAAGAAACTGAAAATAATACGTTTGCAGTATGAGGCTAAACTGCAGGACGAATCGGATGACCTTTATGCAAGTATGAATGATAAAATCAAGAATCTGGAGAACTGTCACAAAGAGGTTTGTATACAATGCTACTTCTATTATAAGTAATAAATAATGTTTCTACTTTATTAATGTCTGTTTGTTTTAAGAAAATATCTGTTCTTCGGAGAAGCTATCAGCAGCAGCTTTTAGATGCTATGCAGGTGATCAAGGCCAGCTATAAGGTAAACTTTTAATGAATTTGTAATATTAACAAACATATTGTTTGTTTTAATTTGATATTACGAAACATTTTTTGCATGGCCCAAATTTGACAAGAATAAGGAAGAGATGGATCTGGTTTGTGATGTTACTGATGGAAGAGTAAAGGACCTCCTGAATGAGCTTCAGGAAAAGAACTTGAAGATTGAGCGGATGGTTGAACAGCTAAAGAAATATGAGGTACAGACTTAGTGCCATTTATCACAGAAAAGCCTGTGTACAATGACCAGTTTAATTTGTTTAAAATTTAGCCCCTCATATTTATTTACACCAGGGGTGGGGAACCCTGGTCCTCGAGGGCCGCAGTCCTCTAAGTTTTTCATACAACTCTGCTTCACAACACCTGACTCAAATCAAATGGATCCAACAGCCAATGAAGTTCTGCACAATCACTAGTTAATTTGAATCAGGTGTGTTTGCAGAGGGAAACATGGAAACCTTGCAGGAAGAGGGCCGAGGTTCCCCACCGCTGATTTACACAATGAAACAATGTGAAAGAATCAGTAAGCAAAAGAGGATAAAAAGTAGTGAAGAATTGGCAAAATAATGCATATACTGTTCAAAAGCTTGGGTCTGGTAAGATCCTTCTGAAATGTCTCTTGAAATAAGTCTCTTATGCTCACCAAGGCACTGATTAAAAATACAGTAAAAACAGTAATACTGTGAACAACATTGTGATTAAGTTTAGGCTTACAATCAGTGCTTGGTGCTTGTACATCAGTGCCAGTCATCTATCATTTCCTCTGGAAATTTTAGGCATTACTCATGTAAGGGTAGGTTTAGATGTAGAGGTACTGTATGATCAAGACTATATTTTTGCATTAACATTTTGTCCCAGGGTCAATAAAATAGGACACATAGTACTTGGCAAAATCAGGACGTGCACTGTCAAATATAATCCCAATAAAAAAAAAATTTTTCTGTTCTAATAAAGCTTAAAAACAAATTATTCTATAATAATTCAAATTATTGCTGCGGTCTTTACTGTCACATGATCCTTCAGAAATAATTCTAATTTGCTAATTTGGTGTTTAAGAAGCTTTAGATAACTTATTATTATTAATATTGACAGTTATGATGCTTAATAATTTTGTGGAGACTGTGGTACATTTTTTCATGGTTCTTTGATGAATATAAATATATCATATGAATAATATAAATTGAATAAATGTAAAAAAAAAAAAAGATTTATAGAGCTTCAAAAAGGGAAAAATAAATCCTTTTGCTGCATGAGTGTATAGAGCCAGGCGGATACTTGAAAATGAGCATGAAGGCAGCTAGCCTCACAAAGTGAGCAAATTGGCACATTTTGCATGATGCAATTTATTAAACAAACGACAAAAAAGTTTTTCTAGACTTTTCAGTCTGGATTGGATTCAGTGTGTTAGTTTTTTTTATTAATTTAAAGTAGGAAACCTTTCTTACATTATCAATTTATTATGTCCTTGCTGAGCTAAAAATTTGCATACATTTATTTTCTTCATATTTATATTTTATGTACAGTATTTTCTGTTTTTGTTCTTTTTTTTGATGGCAGCCTTCACGCCGAAGCCTTGCTTGGCCAGTGGTGCATTTATCTTTAAAGATTCTCGATTGCTTAAATGTCATCCAGCTTGTGTTGTTATTGACCAGCAGGATGGTAATTATTGTTTAGTGGCCTGTTCTATTATAGTCTGAAGTGCAATCGGGAGTGGCCCGGCCCCATGGATGTACACTAATAAGCAGGTTCTTGCGTTCCACAAAGTGACATCAATTACTGACCTTTATGCCCTTGCAAAAGGGGTTTACATGCAACATGAATGAGCTATCAGGTGCCAATAAGTGAGGTGTCTATTATTGGCCTTTTTAATAGGCTGCCCCTCTCACTCTGCCTCAGAGAGTTATCTCTCACCCTTAGTGTCTGAGCTCTGTCCAACCAAACGGCTGCTTGTGTAGGCAGATGGCCGGGAGAACGGCCATACAAAACCTGCCACTCAAAGTGTAACAAATGAGTGCAGCCCGGCGGAGTTCGAGCTTTGTTCATTGTGCTAATGAGAACTCTCACGCCCACAGGAGAGATGCATGGCTAATCACCTGTAGTTCTGTTACTGCAGCAGATGGTGGAGCCAGAGTTAAAGGTTGGGGTGTTCAAACAGGGCAAGAAGGTGTTCCTTAGAGAATAAATTTCTTTGTAAGGAGGAAAACTATGAACAAATAATACATTAATGCTGTCTGACCCTAAAAGATGACAGTGAAACAGGGAGGGAAAAATGAAGGGTGGGTGATGTTCGGGCTGAGTTGGAGTCATATTTCTGTCATGCTAGATGCACCAATGCACATTCCTATTAGTGATAGAGTAATGCTGGTCCATGACATGCACATCATCGTACATCATCTGACCGTCACACTTGGGGAGTCACATTCACAACATATGGCTCTTTATTCTGGGATTAAATCTACAGTAAACAGTCATCAACCATATATGAGATGTCATAAATCGAAGCATTTCATTAATTCTGTGTGGCTAAAATGATGCTGTGACTTACAATCTCAAGGTATGAAAGCTGTGATGGTACCTTTACTTTAAATGTACATGTTAGTACTGTTTGAAGATAATCAAAAACTGCCAAACATCAAATAAACTTATAGCAATCAAAACCTCTTTATAATTGCAGTTTACTTTCTTTATGAATGAGTGAGAGAGAGAGAGACAAAGTGAATAAAGTGGGGAAAAAAAGAAGAAAACCCTTTGAAAGCCTTTGAACGCCTGCACAATCTTAAGTGTGACAGGCATGCAAAAGCCCTGTTAATGTTCGGGGCTTGAATGGTTGCTGCAGTACAAAGTAGAGGGCCAACTGCGTGGATATCACAGGAACCTGATGGGCTCCATGCGGCTCCCAGTCTGCAAACTTCAGCGCGCTGACATGTGATGTGATCCTGGTGACACTGGCAGCGCTGCTACTGAGAGACAGCACAAAGGCAACAAGCCCCCCCCAGGAAACTGTGCTCTCTGCGAACCCCCTGGGGCTGCTCAGCCATCCTCCAATCGCCCCCCTCGCGGCCCTCCTCTGCCGAGCTTGTTAGAAAGCAGAGCCCAGACTGTGGGTGGATAGGCCCCAGCTGCCTTCCTTGACTTCCAGAATAAATTGACCTGAATGACAGGGGCACACAAACAGTATGATATGTATTATTCCTGTCAATAAAAATGTCCCCATGAATTATGGGCTTTGTATGTAATGTACTGCCGTCTTTCTTCCGGGCGAGAAGAAAAGGCCGAAAGAGAGAAGAGGAGAAAAAAAAGAGATCGCCTTCTTCTAAATGTGTTTGCTTTTTTGTTTCTTGCTTTTTATTATTCAGGGGGAAATGGTAGGAGGCAGAAAGTTGTACGATTGCTTTGTGCCTGAATGGCACTCATATTTGCCACGCAGCTTGAGCGGCGTGGCTTTTGTTTTGCGCTGTAAAGGGAAAGTTAAAAAGGACTTGTGTCATTTTTCAGATCGGCTCCGAGGGAGTGGAGGACACCGAGAAAAGCAGACTGAAGTCAGAGAATGAAAAGCTAAAAGATAACATTAACTTGTTGCATGTCGAGCTGGAAGAAATTCACAGACTTCTGGAATCCAAAGAGCAGAGGCTGGGTAACATTTTAATTCCCTTTTTGACACGAAAAAAAGTGGGTTTGCAATTTTTTCAAATGCATACTGGGACAAAAAACAAACATGTCACGAATGCTTGTTTTGGAAACATAGACACATTCTCTTATCTTTCCCGGTGTGTGAGGTAGGTAGCATTTAGAACGCAGTGTTTGAGGACACTTGTCAGACCATTGCTATCATCTCACACTCTGTGGGAGTCTGTGAGGAGAAAGCAAACACAAGACAGGTGTATTCTCAAGGGTCAGGCCTTTATCTCTCCTAGTGTTTGATATTCATTCATTGCTTATGTAACTTTGGTAACCGTCTGAGTATTTTATGCCACTGTTTTTTGTGATTACGCAGGAACACATCATTTTTTTTAATCCTCCAAAACAACATATCATCCATTTCATTGCAACATAAACTCCTTTTATGTGTCCCCATTCAAAATGTGAAGAACCATCTGCTAAAACGTTTTGCATTGGCTGTGACTAAAGATAAGAGCAGTCCAGGTCTTAAGAGTCTATGGAAATAAAAGCACTTGGGCATTAATACACACTTGGCCCTTGAACTTAGTGACTTGTGTTTGGTCAGTGCATGTGAGTGGACGTGTCAGCAGCAATGCACCAGGTCAGAAGCTTGTCAGGACCCTGAGCCAGAACAGGTCACACAGGCCAGGACTGGGCTTCAGTCCACTGACCCAAGATGCAAAAGATGAACAAAGATGAGTGGATGTCCTGTCGTTGTGCAGCCTTTGTTTCTCTTTTAGATATTGTGAAAAGTTGTGGGAGAGAATATCGAACTTTGTCGTTTTTGTTTCCTCTGTTAAATGTTCTCTCTTTCATCGGTCTTTAGCTCTGGATTTGGCACAGTTAAAATCAGAGGCTGACGACAGCAAAAAAAACCTTCAAAAGGTATTATATAGTAATTAAATAGTACACAAAAAAGCCTGAGGCATCATTATATGTCCATTGCATTTGCTTTATTTATTTTACTTCATATTATATTATATTTCATTTCATTTTATTGCAGTTGACAGATGAACATGAGCAAATGAAAGTGCAGTTAAACCTTGAAAGAGAAAGTGGCAGAGAAAAGGTAAGGTTTTTATTTTTTTCTAATTATTCATCTTAAACATATTTATATAGCACCATTAAACACAGCAAGTGTCGACCAGTGTGGAGTACAGTCCAAGGATAATCGATAGAAACATAAAAGATTCTGCTCAGTCATAGTGTTGATTTTAACTTGTGCATTGTTTTCTTTTAAAAAAACTAAATGACATATATTACACACATAATGGAAGTTCCAAATAAAACAGACGTTTCACAAGATATAATATGAAACGGGATAATATTTGCCACATAGTGTCACATTTAATTTAAGTGTTATTATTATAATTAATTATTATATTATATAATTAGATTTGAAAGTTTTAATACGTTTTAGCATAACTTAATTTAGAAGGTTTACATTTATGCTATGAAAACAATTGGCCCAAGTCTCTTTTATTACATACACTTATTTTTCCTGTTTATCCCAGAAAATAACTCTCCAGAAATGGTTACTGTGTGACATCTAAAGTAAATAGGGCAGCATACAGTTTGTGAGGTTTACAGCCTAGACAATGTTGTCCCTCATAATTTTGCATGTTTTACTCATGTGAGCTGAGAGGAGCATGCCAGCGGAGCAAATTACCATGAATTAAATACTCTGCAGCAACTGGTGCATGAGGGAGAAATAAATTATTTTATGATATGTGATCAAGCACAGCTGACGTTATGAAGCAGCGAGCTGACATTGCAGCATGTTAATATTGGTAAAACATTTGGTGAATGGACGTGGCGCAGCGTTTTGACATGTATTGATATAGTATTGTTTATTTAGTGTTTTATCTTCTGTGCAGTAAAGCTCAAGTGTGTGTGTGTGCTTGTGAAGTAGCACTGCGTGGTGTTAAGATTGGGGCCATGCCAGAGTTTATATTATTGCACTACAGTAAGAAACCATGTGGTCAGAGTGCTTTGTTGAGCATTTTGAATGCGCTCTAAGTTGGACTGCTGCCTTGTATTCATAACTCATGAGCTCAAATGTCAGCCAATTGCTTTATTTTACCATCCGAATCTTGAAATACAATTTGAAATATTTAAAAACAAAATGAATCTTTCATTTGCATACTTAAACAGTTTTGCAGACAAAGCGTATTCAAGCACTGGTTAGCGAGTATCATTTTACACAGCGTCTGTGGTTGATTGCGAGGAACAATATGCACCAAGTTTGCCACACAATGGCTAGAATTAAAATATGAACACAGAGGACAACGTAAAAAGAGTGTGAAAGACTCTATGGTACTCAGCCATTGAATTCGGCCACACAGAATCTAGAAGGTTAAAAGTCTCCCTCTGGCCTTGCAGGGTTGCTGGGAGACAAGCAGCAAGGGTCCTGTCAAAGCTGGCATAATTTACCCTGCAATCAAACGCTCATATTAGCACAGCTCTTCAGCAGAGTAAAGAAAACTATGCATACAGATGTTTATTATTGTCACTTGTTGCTTGTTAGTTATTTAGTTTATATGAGGTTTATATATATGCAGTACAACTAAAGAAAGCTCAACACTTAAAATGAATCGCTGAAATTAATATAACAGTGTTCTCCAATGCAAATTTTTATTCAAATAGTTTTTTTATTTTAATATTTTCAATATGTATCAAATATATTATTATTTAATATACAGATATACTGTATGAAAAAAAATCATGAAAAAAACCCAACTTTAAATAGCTTTAAATGTATAAAAAAAATACATGGTACATTTCTAGAAAGCTGACCAAGTTCTGCAGTGCAGACTGTTTTCTTTAAATGATTAGTTCTTTCATTTTAATATTTTAAATTTGTAAATGTAAATTTAATACACTAATATACCATGTTATAGTTTTAAATGACATATTTATGTTGCAGTATTTAAAGAAAAAAACTTTTTTTCCTTTTCTTTCTTTTTTTATTTATTTTTTAATATACATATTAGTTTCAGATCAATAATGTTCTTTTGGCTCTTCACATAATACTTAGTGGCCACAAAACCTGGTAGGGCCAGGAAAGAGACTAACGGAGCAGGTGGTGGCCAAACACACTCCATGTAGAAGCCCTGGTTAAAACCACTAATGAAGACCTCCTTAATGTTGTTTGAGCCACCGGGAGAAAAGGATTATCCATATTTAGTGTAGCAGTTTAGATTGGCCTCTTTTCAGTCTTGCACCCTTTGTTGAGCCGTCCCTTTGTGCTGTGACTGACAAACTCAATGTTAAGGTCTAGCATGGTGGCTATGCATAAAAATGTAAAGTGAAAAATGAAAAAAATGAAGTTTTTCTCCACTTTATTTTGGTGACTTTGATCAATGGAGCAGAAAATTAGTTTCTATAGCCAGAAGGCTGCAGGAAAGACCTATAATGAGAGGCTGAAGCCCAGGCCAGAGTGGAGTGTGAAGCTCAGCTGGGTGCAAGCTTCGCCTCTGTGAAAAGACACCCAAATGAACGGCCCGTCAACCACACAACTGCACTTGTCAACAGCACTATTGGCTGACCACTTCTGAAGTTTTGACCTGGGTGTAAACATCCAAGAAAAAAATATAAAGTCTGACCTACTGTTCACACTTGTTGTTACATAACTTTTTTATTGTCTTTTGCAGATGAAACAGTTAAAAGAGGAAATGGAGAAAGAAATTGCATGCATTGAAGCCTCACGCATGAAGGAGGTGAGTATGAGGCCCAGCTAAACGCATGCTCAGGTACGACACGGACTTGGCATGAGTCCTATCTGTCTCAGGATGTTTGAAGGTCTTGAACCCTTGACCAGTGGACGGTCTCTCCATTACCCCAGACATCAGTGTCCTAAAGCAAAGACGGAGGATAAGGTGCACACGCAGCGTCTAAGTCATATCGATTTTAGCCATGAGTCTGCGGTTAAAATTCAACCCATACCAACGGTGAAATGCATTCATTAACAGCCATGAGTGATGGATGGCAGCTCCCCTCTCCCTTCTTCAAGTGCAGATCTTTTTCTTTTTCATTGAAAGTATATCAAAAATGCTTTTTTCTGTGATAGATGTGAATTATCAACTCAAGGAAATTCACAATTCAAGTTATTTATGTTTATGTACGCTATAGATATTATTTGACGTTTTTCTCACCAAAATATTAACTTTGAAAAGTTTAGAGTTATCCAAAATAAAAGTTTTTGTTTATATAATATATTTGTGTGTTCTGTGTATATTCCTGATGTCTATATAAATACACACACAGATATATTTAGAAAATGTGTTACGTTTATATATTAAATATAGTTATATATAAACATATTCATGTAAATGCATGTAAATACTTTCATACTATATGCAGTATGTGTGTGTGTCTTTATATTTACATAATAAATATACACACTGCAATTTTTTTGTTGTTTCCAGCCAAAATATCTAAAAATTCTGAAATCAAGAAGAATTTTCTAGACAAGAAAAAATTATTGTCTTGTTTTTAGAAAAAAACAAGCTAAAATTAAGTGACTTTTTCCTTAGAACAAGCAAAATAATCTGCCAATGGGGTAAGCAAATTATTCTTTTTTTTGACAGCACTAATATGTATGAATATATATAATGAACACTCTTAGCTTATTTGAAGCTGATCCTAGCATCCCAACTTCTTATATATGCTTCCTCTTTTTTTTATTTGCTTATTCATGGCTTGTTAAGATTC
This sequence comes from Enteromius radiatus, assembly GCA_032357445.1. NCBI lineage: Eukaryota > Metazoa > Chordata > Actinopteri > Cypriniformes > Cyprinidae > Enteromius > Enteromius radiatus. Next base: position 10,210,117 of record JAUCMS010000044.1, on the reverse strand, counting down.
TGTTGGATGGGAAGGGTGAGGCTAGAGTTGGGGGGGGTGATCAGGACGATGACTCTGTCAACATGGTGACCGCATATAGGCGGCTGAGGAGGCGGTCAGCGCCTAGCAGAGGGTGGAATGTGGCATGCAGCTGACACAACACAGTGACAGGCTGGAGTGGGTGATGGGGTACAGCTGAATAGAAGTGGACAATGAGCCCAGTGTAAAGTCCACTTCATAAAGGGCACCCTTACAATGAGCTTGGCCACTGTAGTGACTAGTTATTATGGAAATGCTTGGAACTCTTACCTTTTTTATAATGCCCAAGCCTCGATCTTAACTGGCACGTGTCTGGTCCTCTATAGACAGTGACTCAAACTTACATACAATGCGTTTACAACAGTTTAATTTATTTACTTTGGCAAACAATAGATCTATAAACGTAGGGTCTGTAAATGATTAGAAACACTACATTTCAAAATCAGGTCTTTTTCCCCCCCCCCCCCCCCCCAATATATACATTGCATTACAAAAATATAGAGTCAGTATTTTTTTTTTTTTTTTTTAATTAATATGTTTATTCAACAAGAATGTGTTAATTTAATCAAAAGTGACATTCAGTGCATGTTTAATGATGCAGAAGATTCTGTTTTTTTAAGTAAAATGTTCCACAATAATATTAAGCAGCTGATAAATAAGAAAGGTCTCTTGAGCACCAAGTCAGGATATTAGAATGAATTCTGAAGGATCACTTGACACTGAAGAATTGAGTAATGATTTCTGGAAATTGAGCTTTGCCATCTCAAGAGTAAATGACATTTTAAAACATATTAAATAGAAAACAGTCATCTTATACTTCATGGAGATACTTCATACAATAAGAGATTTTTTTTTTTTTAAATCTTACTGACCCCATACCTTTGAGTAGTAGTGTACATTGAATCAATCAAAACGTCTCACAAGGTTGTTCTTCATTTGAATGATCTGTATTTTATGTGTAAACTGTATCCTACATCCATCAACCTAGTAAGGAAACGCCTTGAAGAGGAGAATACCTTCATTAGTGTCTTTTCTCAAAGCAGAGGACTTCAGAGGCCTTACACAACTCACTATCAAATTGTCACAAATCAACACCTACTCCTTTTTGCACACAATGGTTCTTTGGACAATCTGGCAAGGAAACTTTCTTTCTCCCATTCTTTGTTTTCTTTGGTTAGGATGAAAGAAAAAAGGGTAGACTGACATCCTTTCTGTGTTGGGTTAGACTAACAACACACTCTGCACCCACTCTTACTAAGAGAAACTTAAAAAGGCACTCCCACGTTCTGTTAGGCCTTTTTGGGGGAACACGGGTGGAAAAGTGGATGTCCGAGCTGACCTGAGGTGACCTGACCTTCACACTGCTCTGAACGTATGCACTCAATCAGCCAACATGACATTCCACAAAGCTGTGTCAGGCCTTGATTGGACATGCCACACAAAGTGGACATTTGGTGTTAAAATGACCCTTTGTGAGCAAAGGATTGATATAATGACACAGAATATGGCCCTCCATTTAAATCTCCATTGGGAAAACAGAGAAAGCTCCAAAGCCATTTCCTTTCTTTTGAGCAGAGGTGGACTGGGCACATGAAACTTGTTGCCATATTCAGTGATTCAAAATGAAAATGAAAAATACAAATTATTATTGACTCATCATCTTGTTCTGAAACACAAAAGATGTTATTTGGACCCTATTGATATTTATTACTGAGACATTTCTTAACTTATCTTCCTTTGTGTTACATAGAAAAATGACTAACACAAGTTTTGAACAACATGAGGATGAGTGAATTATGAAAGATTTGTCATTTTTGGGGTTGTAAAGTAATGAAAACACAAGGAAACAAAAGTAACACTTTATCTGGATTCCTTTATTGACATACAAATTGTATACAGTAATGCATTTTTTCATTTTAGGATGTTTTGTGATTCTGTTGTTAGAAACCTGCAATTGAAAAGAAGCCTGAGAAGCAGAAGCCAGCAGAAACTACAACCATGGAGGTACCCTTCACTTTGTTCAAGTGGAACGGCATGCGTGCATAAACATAACTGAATCTCAGCTATATTTGTCCTTCAGCTTGCTGGGGATACAGAGTTGGCTCAAAAATTAAAAGAACTCAGAAAGACTGAAGCAATGCAGAAAAAGGAGATTGAAAGGTATAATCAAATGTTACGATAAGAGTACAGTATTTGTTCTTTCCACTGTTTTTCTGTTTTTCTTATCGTTTCTTAATATTATCAGGCTCAATAAGCAGTTGTGCATGTCCAATCAGGTGTGGGAAAAGAAATTTGAGATTTTAAGACAGAGGTACACCGCAAATCTAACTGCTTTTTTTCTTAAATTGACTCCATGAGCTATTCTACATTGACCATTTCTCTCTTCAGTTTCCATGCCATCAAGGATGAGATGTTCTTGCGGCAGACATTGCAGCGGCAGGAAGCCATTCTTCACAACGCCTCGGTCAGCTTTGTGGTCAGTCACTTCTCTGAGAGTGCTACAGTTTTTTTCTACTTCCATGATATTTACACCAAAATATGTCTTTTTCTTCATCAAAGCCGATCTTACCACACTGAAAGAGAGCAGGAGCTTTAATCATGTAACCCTTAATGAAATCTGCACCTGTGGCCTGTCCCGCACACACACACAGAGCACATATACAGTAGAGGTTAACCCAGAACAGACTTTAACAGGTGCACGCACATTAAGCCCCTCATCTCTGGCCTCAATTGGTGAAGGCTGATGAATATGCATAAGTTTTGTTTTTGTTTTGGCTGCACCCCACACCCCATTTACCAGAAGGACAAATGCAACTCAGATCACCTCGTTGAGGCCTGCCTGTGCCGGATGTCATTTATTACACAAATAATGCACATGAAAACAGCTTAGAACATCTTAAAAAGCACATGTACCCAATCTTTGCCACTAGTGTATTTGTATGTGTATATTAACATTCAAATTTTTTTTAAATTTTACTATTTTAAAGCAATTCTCTCCTGCTCACCACAGCTGCGTCTATTTGATAAAAATACAGTAAAAACAGTATAATATTGTGAAATATTATTCTAACTTAAAATAACTTTTTTTATATTTATTTAAAAAAAAAGTTCTTGTGATGGCAAAGCTGAATTTTATGCAGTCCAGTTTTCAGTGACACATGATCTTTCAAAAAATCCTCTGATTTGGTGCTTAAGTAACTCTTGCTTAAAGTTGATGATTAATGTTTTTGTGAAAACTGCAGTGGCTTTTTAAAGATTTTTTGATGAATAGAAATTCAAAGTAACTACATGTAATTGAAAGATAATTTCTTTGTAATATTAATGTGTCCTTGCTGAATAAAAGTATATTTTTGATAGCTTACAAACAGTACATATGTGGGTTCCTACTATAGTTTTTGGCAATAAAAATCATCCTAATTCCCCACCTTTACCAGCCAAGCTTAATTAACAAAATCAGAAGTTAGCTAAATCTGATAAATCCTCCATTTGGGGACATCTGGTGATGTAAAATAAAAATCTAAATATCATGTTTGTTTGTTTTTTATTTATTGTAAAATTGCAAAGTTTTCTGGGTGTTTCTCTAGCGTTTTGATCTGTCTGTATGTTTTCATGATATCGACAGATTTGCTGGGGTTTAGGTGTAGTGTTTGGGTTGCATCTATGAGATGTCTTCACAAATAAATTAAAACCAACATGTGTATGAAAACTGGAAATATTTCATATGTCTTTTTCTTGCAGATGGATGTTCCTTGTTCACCGCGGCAGAAGAGTCCAGCCGACAGTACTTTTAAAAGGCTGGGCTATAGTAATATGTCTCCTTTGGTAAGAAACCGATCAACTGACAACTGTTCTGGTTTAGGTGTGATAGACTTGAAGGTTAAATATCCATCTGCTGTAAGCCACGTATAGGTGCTGGAGGCCAGCAGAAGATGGACATCAGTCTACAGACTGAGAGAGAAGCAGATGCTGTTCCTGGATTAGGTTAGTGCATGACCACCTGAAAGACATAACAACACAGACAAATAACTAAAACATCTCATTTAACCTCAAATATTCACCACATAAAAAAACCCAACATATTCATGTCCATCACTCTGAAAGGCTGCCTTGTGCCTATTATCATATTGGCAATGACACATGAGGAGTAAGAATGAGAAATGATGGAGAGAGTAGTCTTGCCTCAGCTACTTTTTAATCTCTCTTTTGCCTATTATTGACTTTCTGATGATTGGGATCTAGGTTAATGAGCTTACCAGGCAGGACTTGGCCAGATAACTGAAAGACTTAATACCCTCTATCAATATGGAAGCTCTCAGACACAAATATCTGATGCACAGAAGCTAACTAATCAATCTGCCCAGATTACACCGCTGTCCTGTCGGTGGATTTCAACAGGACAGTAATCATAGACAATAGATGTGTGTCATTGGTTTTGCATTGCTTCTTTCTTCTTCTTTATACACTTAAATGAATGTGATATTTTAATATATATATATGCACTTTTATATTTGATTTTTTTGAGAATTTAATTGACTTTTCCTGAGCACAAAATCAGCATATTAGAAGGAAGGATCATGTGTCACTGAAATAGTAAATATATTTCTCAACATTATTGTTTTTGGCCTTTACATCATGTCTAACCCTCTGCATATTTGCTTAAGGACTTGAGAAAAGCCTTGTACTTGCAGCCTTGGCTCTGGCTGGATAGAGATGTCTACAGGCCATTGCAGTAGTTTATAGTGGGTCAGCATGAACGGGGTCACTGGTCCTCTGTCCAGAGGGGCTGGCCAGTGACCTCTACAACTGCTAGCTGGCCCCTGTCTAAACCACGGCAATCTGGTCCATACATCACCGCTGACACCCAATAATTGAGACACTGGAGATAAGGCACCGGCTACTGAGGGTCTTGACACTTGGAAAGAGTTGGCAAACATTGTTGTCACACAGCAGATTATGTTTATTCAGTGTGTCACCAATTTGGTGTGAATAATTCCAAGCTTTTATGGCAAACGCACTTTTAAAAGCTCTTGTCTGGACATGTATGCTGTCTGTCTGATGGGGTCTTGTTAGCTGAACTTTATTTTTTAAACTTGTGTATTGTCTTCTAGGAATAATCAGATATAACGCCAATATGTTTGACTAAGGAACATTTTTCACATTTTTTATTTTAGTTAAATGTTTAATATACTATTAATACTATTTTTAGCCACATTGCAAACATGGACAAAGAGAGTAAAACTTAAGCAGAATGGTAAAATCGGACTTTTTTTCCTAAAAGATTTAAATGTTCCCTTTTTAATATGGCAAGTGCATGGCTTCAAAGTCATTCGGCAAATGATCAAAAGAAGGGGGACAAGACTGCTTGGACACAACCATAATAAATTTTGGCTTTTTTTTTTCTTTTTTTGTTCATGAATACGTCTGGCCCATATGCTTTTCTGCAGATCTATTTGAAAGAGGCATTTACAAACCCAGGCCCACCACATTAAACACTATAACAATCTTCATTCATGGTAACTTATCAGACTCAATTAATCAACCTCAACAATGGCAATTCTGATGTGTTCAAGCAACCTGAAAGGCCTAGGTCAGCACTAGGGCAGTCCTGAGCCTGACGATTTTTCCGCACGTAAAAAGCATATTCTGTTATCTACCACCATCATTGAGACTCTTATTATCTTATATTGAGAGCCACACCCAATGAAATAAAATAAAATGTTTTAGGAAAAATAAGCAACTTTGAAAACGAGCTTTCTGTTTCTCCCTCTCAGTTTTTTTTTTCTTTAAAAGGCTACAAAGCCCTGGAGTTGATAAAAAGCCTCTCAGTCAGTCTCAAAGGAGCATGTCTTCTCTGCTGCAAAGTGAATGGTATTGTTATGGCTATTCCAGTGGGCTGAAAAGGGGTAACCACTGGTTTGATTCGGTTACACGGTGTGGTTAAGTTCTCCCTCCCAACGCCTTGGTGTCTATGGAGGGTCCGTGACCTGTTTTGAATCGGCCAGGGAAATGTCATGTTGCCCCTCCCATGGGCAGTGCTCACATTCACTTGATTGGTACAAAAAATGACTTGGGATGGTTAAAACCACAGTTGGTGCAGCGCAATTTATATGTGCTCTAATATGAATGAAATGTATGATTTACTAGTTATATTAAGTTACTATCCACTCCCTTGATTTAATTTCAAATAAAACTATTCATTTTGGGATTCTTCTGTGAAAGCCTCAATGTTTAGTGTATTTTAGATATAAAAGATTCATTTTAATTGTCTTGGCATTGTAAAGCTTTTTGCTAATTAAGTGTTTTATGTCATTGCAGATCCCAAGTTGAGTGTGGCAGATGAGGAAGATGAAGAAGTATAAACTGGAGTGCTTTCTCTCTTTTCGACATGCAACCACTCTAGGTTTTTGAAGTTCAAATCACAGCGTGTTGATAATGGTGTGAAACTCTGCTTGTTTTTTTTTTATAAATCAGAAATAAAATCAAGTTAAGGAGCAGTCAAAATTATTATGCAATATTAAAAATTTAAGAATATAACATTGTTTTAATTGTGAATTCATAGTTTTATATCTAAAAAAAAAGGAAGCACCTCGTTAGATTTAACTCATAGTCTTTTTATTATATTTAAGGACATTGATCTATCAGTTTCCGGCACTAATAAAGCATATGTACAGCATTTCCTATTTCATATCTTGTGAAGATATCATGGCACTGTACAGTGCGTTTGAACTCGTTTGGCATGCTTTCAAGCAAAGCAAAGAGAAAACTTCAAATCTCTTTAAGTAAATTCATTAGATTTCTCCCATAGTGAAGCCACACAGAGCTCCCATTAAGAGAAAACAAAGGCTATTGTGACTTTAACTGACTGTAATTGACTGTGCTGTGAATGGGCTCAGTCTACTGCAGCTCTTAAGCCTGAATGCTGTTGGAGAGGTGCAGACATGAGTAACTGTATGCATTCTTCTGCCACAGTAAAGAGTGCTCCAAGAATGGTCTTTTGCTTTCCGCATGCCGCATACAGCACAAAACCAGCGGAATGCACAGCTTTGGAAGCGATCTCAATGGCTGTGAAGCCGAACAATAAGATCTTGGCTCTCGAACCCATTTCAGTCTTTAGTCTTGCTCTTCCCCCATAGCTTTCGTTCGGTCTTTATTCGCTTCTTCACACTGTACCGAGGGCTCTACTTTTACATTTTGTACATCCTTTCAATCAAACATTTGATTTTACTCTATGAAGTGATAAAAAGTACCACTGACCTTCTAAATCTGTGGAACAGAGTGGTTTGGCTGGTAGCTGTAGTGTTCTGTATAAACAGTGTCGCACTGTGGCAAACCCCTGCGGAGCTGTTCTCCGAATTCTGGTCTCTCCAGACCCCACTGACCCTCAGGGACAAGCTTAGAATCAATTACCAATTTCTCCTTTAACTATCTGTCATGTACAATGGATGGTTATTGGGTTATGACTTGATCAGCCTGATCACTGTGCCGTGACCTTTTTCTCAGGGATTATGTGATTATGGCCTAATTCCTTGTAATCTTCCACTAACTGGTCCATTGCCAGAATCACAAAACAACTTTTCCATACTGCTGTGCTACTGAACAGACCAGCGTGGTCCAAACTGCTTGCAGCCCTGTTACCATAGAAACTACTATAAGATGTCAGATATATATCATTAGCTAAAACAATCTCAGGAGGGGGTATCGCACTAAAGATGTTTGCTACTTTCACAGGGTTTCAGGCAAAGGTTGTAAAACAACAAAGTGGAATTTTAGCTGAACTCCAGAAATTAATTAGTTTCATTAGTTGGTGGATAAATGGCGATGGCTGGTGTGTTGGATTCCAGCAGAGTTTCACCATAGAGGGTTAATGGGAGTCTGGCCTGGAAGCTTTCCCAGCTCTGGCCCAAGGCCATTTCAGCCAATCACTCTAAACTTATGGTCAAGTTGCACTGAGCTGCTGTTTTACGCTTTTGCTTCCCCTCTGCCACAAATATATGTTCATTCAAAGCTGGAAAACAGTTGAGGAACAGAGAATTTAAAGTTTTTTCAGAGTGCTTGGGGTTACCAAGGGTACTCGGATGCTTAATGAAATAAAGAAATAATAATAATTAAAGCAATTAATTATAATAATATAGTCTATTTTATTAACAGATTTTATTGTTTTGAGAAATGATGCATTAATGACATAGCGAGACCTCTTTACTCTAAATATGCTATTTTGTGTGTGTGTGTGTGTGTGTGTCACAGCTGCATTTGTGTTGCAAATACCTCCCCGCTGAGAAATGCTTATGATAGGAGAAATCAGTTGGACAGCAGTGAGGTTCATGCCAGCGAACAACTGAAAGGTCTGTTTTCATAGATTTCCTTTTGTGAATATTAAAACGAGACCTGGTGAAAAATGATGCATGCTTTTACACTTTAGAAACCTGGCAACTAGGGGGAAAACCCTCTCAAGTCCATCCTGTCGAACAAAAGGCGGTCGACGCATTGAGCAAAGATGCAACGAGTTCTGCGTCCCAGGCACATGACGTGCATCATGGAAACATATTGTATCGAAATCGTTTGTGGGAGAATACCGGGGATGAAAAAGAAAGGGGCGCTTTGATCCGCGCCCTGGGGTCCCGAGCTCCCCGAGTGCGCGCAGACTGACTGCAAGGCCTTATTCACTTTCAGATAGACACACTTACAAACGCCACTGAATGAAATTTGCATATTTGTAATTTATCACATTTTAGCCCGACTTTTCTGTCTCTTTGCGGAAGGTAGAAGTGTGAATAAAAAACTGGATCAATTATCAACGCGAAGCTGTTCCCTTCTCATAGGCAGAACGCTGAATCTTTTGGGAAATAAAAAAAGAGAGTTGCTGTTAAGGGGGGGAAACTGCAACCAATGAAAACAGAGAACCTTTTTAAGCCAAATTTTACTTTTCATTTTGTCATGTAAAATAAATAAATTAAACACTGCTTTAGAATTATTCTACCTAAATTGCTAACACAAAAAAATAATTGCATAATTTTTTTGTGGAACTTGCGGAATGGAGTGTAGGCTTTTCAGACGTTAACCGTATTTTTCAAGTTTCTAAACCCGCATTTCTTGAAGAACCATACGAGTATGCGTATTCCCATGGCCATGAGTTCGAACAAAGCAGAAACATTAATAAAAGTATGGGATCCAGGCATTGAAATTAAGTGACAGGCAGGGTCTGGATATCTTAGCCCTGACACAAAACCGCATACGGTAACTACATGCCTGCCTTGAAATACGAGCGTTAGAATAAAAGAGCAGTAATATTTCATATGGGGCACGCAAAAGCTGGATACAATGCCTCTCATATTAAGAACAATATTCAGTCCATTCTGTGGCGAACAAAGATCATAGCAAGACGTCTTTGAGGCTAATTCAGTCAAAGGCACATTTTGGCTTCCCCCGCGGTAAGGTCAGTGTCGTTGTGTATGGTCCACCAAGGGTGGTATGGGGTTCCATGGCCAAGCAAAGCCAGCTGTCCCTGGTGTAGGGCGACCAATCTGAATTGTTATTATAAAGCACCAGAGATACTATTGTGGCTAGTCGTGAACCGTGTGTTATGAGTTTAAAGTTCAACGTTTTTTTAAACCACTGCTAGGCAAATGCAAGTTATGCACGGTGAGCTATGGCTTCTAAAGCAACTTTTTTTTTTTTTTTTTGTGCAAATCTTTTTGAGGTTTGCTTTGACCGTGACTTGGAAAAACACCAGTAGCCTACCATTCATTGAATTGCTGTGTATCCATAAACCATAATGATGTCATAATGCACAAAACTATTATTAGTTGTTAAAAGTTTAAAAAATGACGGTAATCACGAACTTCACATATTAATAATAACCTAATACTTGAGGTTATAATGTTTTTTAATGTTTAATATGTATTATTTTACTTTCCATAGATGGGCTGTTAATTACAAGGTAAAAAATAATTTAACTTGGGTTATAATTTTAGTAATTTATTGTAGATACTGTATAACAGCACTTTCATCTAAACATTTCTAAAGAAGTAAATTAAGTGCATATAGGAAAAAAAAAGTGCTCCAAGAAATTAAAAATCTTGAGGCAAATTTTGTGCTGCAAAGGGGGTTCAAGCTTTGGGGTGAAGAGAGGGAGGTCACCTTTAGAAGAGCAAACTCTGCCAGCTACCCATTTCGCTCTTGTTAGCCGGGTATCCCGTGCGCAAAACCCCAGCTTGCCTTGGTGATATTTTATTTTCCAAGGTCCAACGTCATGGCATAAGAGTATTTCTTCTGGAACTGGCTTCTTTTGTTACAAAGTAGAATGAGGTGCTGTCTAAGGCGGTCGTTCTCTCCCTTTTTGCGCATTTGAAGAATATTTTCTTTTTCTTAAAAGTCCTGCACGCGTGCGCGCTTTTGTGCACTTGTTTCCCTGGATCCCGTTTGGCTGCTAAGAAGTTAAATGATTCGCAATAGACACCGGTTGCTCTGTGGAGGGTTTCGTCAGTACAAAGGCTGCTGCTTTCGCACCATATGCTTAATGGATACGGTCTTAAAGGCCATAATAAAGGTAAAACGTGGTCTTTTAAAAGTTGGAAAGGTTCCCTTTATTTGATTTAGATGGAGCAGACTACGTGCGCACAAACCCAAGCGCGCCCGGGCATTGACTCGCTCTTTCTTTTCTGAGGCAGCGCAGCCACCACGTAGTGTGCTTCATTACAACATAAGCTTTTCATCACCCGGCTTTGTCCTGAATGAAAGTAATGCTGTGAATTAAAGAAATGACAATATTTTCTATCAGCTTGAAGGTCCAAGAGAAGGGCTCTCAAGCTTGGCAAAAATCAGGCACATCATTCATCATGTCACCCCGCACCTGTGGTCCTGGCATTCAAAGTATACAAACCTATTCTTATTAACCTTAATTATTCAAAAACGACACAATGGCTGAAACAGAGCAGGTTGAAGTCTGTTTATTGGTCGTAAATGTCTCTCTGAAGATCTCCAAGGCTCTTTGTTAGGCCCGCGCGGAGACCGCTCTTCTCCTTTCAGACATGAGTAGCCTTGGACTTTTCAGTTTTCAATCGTAACATCTGCTTAATCGTAAGGATCAAAATATGGAGACACCAAACATATGCAATGGAGGATTTGTTAAATCCGGGTAATGAGTTATTAACAAGACGAAACAATGGAGCAGGATGGTGAGGGTCTTATGTTAACGGAGTCACTTTACGAAGCGCCTCGCATTACCCTGCCCTCTAAACCGAGCGAGCGCCAGGTGATGGCGGGGAAATCAATGTGCTTAGAAGGCAGCGCTCGGCTTCTTTTTTCTGCACGTGAAAAATTGGTGGACATAAATTTAATGGCTTGATCAAGACACTGCAATGCGTCTATTGCCCGTGGACTTGGAGGACAAAACAATACAGTCGGCTGGCTCGCGTTGGCGCCCTAAATCCGGGTGGATCATTGAAAATGTGTTTTATTATAACGCACGTCATGCTTTACTGTTCCCATATTGTGTCAAGACAAAGGCTAATGGTACATTAAAGACAAGACAACCATGCCAACACGTCTTGGAGACGTTGTAGACGGAGACGGGCCTCCCTATTTGCTTGTTTTAAGCAGCTGCTGTCCAGGACCCAGGCGCACAAAAAGAACAAGTTTGAAATACCAGGTGCATCGACGAGTAACTCGACAGGGACGGAGATGTTAAAGTCCTAGCAATAAAGATATCATGGCAATTATCTGCAGAGTCAGCACCGTGTAAAACTAGAGGCGCCTGGACAGCCTGCACTTTGGCAACAAAGTCCCCCTACCCGGGGTGCGTGATGAGCCAGGCTTTCTCCAGCACCTGTTAGCCTGTGCCCTCCCGAGGTAATATTTTTGGACAAATAATTAGTGATATATTTGTTACATTGAGTATCACGCTGTACCCCGGGACGCGACTCTGAAGTGGGGGATTTAGTAGAGTTTGGGTACAGGGGAATCAACTGGTGTTTGTTCAAGCTGGCAGCTGGCACCCCGATGCCACTGTTGCCATGCACTAATGAAAACGCGCTAGACTCAAAGATTTTCAGTATTATCCTCCATATTTTTGCAGGGGATAATCCGAATATGAGCAGATTTAACGCTTATGAGAATCTTGATAGGCGTCGTTCCCAGCTTAGTGCGCATCCTAAGATTGTTGACACTGATAGCTATAAACCGTGCGTAATCGTTTCACTTTCTTTAGTAATTAGTGGTGGACTACACGGGGCTCAAAAACTTATGTCGCCGACAACAGATTTATTTAGCAAAATAAATAAATAATAATAAATAAAAATAATAATAATGTATGTCTGCAGTAACGCACGCAAATCATGATTATTATTTTTTTTTTTCAAACGGTAAATTGAAAATCACATTTTTATACATTTATTGAATTATGGTTGTAGCTTGAAATCTCAAGTGCATGCGCAAAAACAACATCGCACTGTAGCGTAATAACTTGCGCAACAAGTAGGCAATTCTAATTTGTGCTCCGCACATCATCATTATCTATACCCACGGGCATCCACAGTCGCGGACTTCCCAAAAGAGTCTGTGGGACCCTGGAACACATAGGCTAATAACGCGAATAAACCTGACAAGCAATAAATGGTCGCCTTTTAAGCTTTGCCAAGCCAAAAGCCCTAAGTGACAAAACAGAAACCTGAAAAGATCCAGTGCATCAGCCTTTTTCTTCCGCTCCATCGGCGCTCTTCCAAAAGATGCTTTAAGGGTTTTGTACTGTGCCTGTTTTCAAACACTCTCTTTCACTATAGCGCGAGGTGCCAAAATACAATGATAGCAGCATTTTTTGTCTTCCCCTAATCAAATTGAAATGTTACCACGGGCAAATAGTTGAAAATCGCCATAAGACGTCTGGGGTCTTTTATCTTAGTTAAGTCTGGCTTGGTAACATTTGACTTTCTAATGAGCATAATGGGATTACATGGTTTTAGTCCTGCGCCCTGGATAGCAGAAATCAACGCGTTTAATGAGGCGCTAATACATGGAAAGGTTGGATTATGTCTATCAGTTAAGATTTCATTTGATTCATTAGGGATGTTCACAATGGAGTTTGCGAAATATTGTTGACACTAATTAAATAGTCGTCTCCTCATAATAAAATTACATGATAAAAACGGACAAAATGGGTAAATAAATACATGGGTAAGCAGTAAACATTGGTTAATAACAAAAATATACTTATGTAATACAATAATAATAATTCTACTAATGAAATGATTGTACTCAATGTATTAGTGATGTGATATAATGATCAATACATTACAAACAACTGAGATGTTAAATGATTATTAAATAAATACCTGTAATTCCAGTCTGAGTCTATCCATGATATTAGCTTCCAGTCGCTCTTCATGAGTTTACTTTGGACATGTGGACATGGGCATGTGTTTGGGCTACCTCTTAATAACTGCGAGGGCTGACGTAGAGACAACTGGGTACACAGAACACAGAGTGGATACCACGGGAAAATTTAGCTTTGGAGCACCTGCAGTGTACCCAGGCCAACTGCCCAAGGCAAAGGAAACGTCATGCCTCTTTTACCAATTTAGAGCCACACTTTAAAACATACTCCTTCCTCTCCTGTTTCGTTATATATTTATTTTTCACCCAAACTGTCAGAGTCACAGCAAGGGTCCGTCAGATTTCCATAATGATAAATAGTGACATCTTTCAGCTGTCGTTCTACACTATATCCAGAGCTTCACACCTCACATTAAGTATCTATTCAGAAATCACGTTCTAGTTACAGTTAATCGCACGATTTGACTCTATTCATAGGCAAAGAATAAAAGATGACCCGTCTACAAGATATATCGTCATATACTGACGCTACACTGTTGTACAAGTGGAATTATGTATACCATGTGATTCATGTTTGCCTTCATTCATTTCATTTTATTTTCATACGTTATTGTTGAGCTTTGAGGAAACAAACAAACAATAGTGATGTCCATATGTTCCTTGTTTTATATAGACCTGTTGTGGGTTCATTGAAAGATTCGAACACAAGAGAGTGAGATATTAAACAAATTTATTGAGTCATCATAGTATAAATATAGACGATTTTCGTGTTTCCGTTTGTATAAAAATAGGTTTTGTTTGACATAAAATCCTTATTAAATTAGAAAAATATATTACAGCACAATTAAGCAATTAAATACGACACAAAATGATTGCCAGTGGCCTTCTCTTCAATTCAGACTAAAAAGCTGAAAACACAGATAGTAACAATAATACATTACAAATAAACAAAACATGGATATATCCATACAATTCAGTTGTACACAATGTGTATACAGAATAATAATGGCACTGCCTTAGGAAATAAAGTTAAAGGGGGGTTCATTCTCAATGTTGTTGATGGATGATTTTAAGTGCAACTTTCGTGGGTCCTCTGGGGTCCAGACCTTCGCTGTTCTAATGATGTTCTGATCTTTTAACTGCTTCTCATCAGTCCATGACAGAGAGTGTCCGGCGAGAGGAGGCAAACCGTAGTCTGGGTCATTTGGAGATGGGGATCCTGGAAAAAAAAACGGGCGAGAATTGTTTAATAATCACAATATTATTCATATTAATTAAAATTAATAGCTAATAATAAATAAATAAATAAATATATACATACTTGTTCCTCTGTGGCAAATGATGACTTTCTTGGGTTGGTTTAAAGTATCACTGTGTGGGTTCCGGATCGGCATGTCGGACTGCACAAGTTCTGCAAGGAAGTTTATGTAGCCGATGGCCAAGCGTAAAGTGTCAACTTTCGAAAGTCTCTTCTCGTATGGTAGAGTAGGAATGTGAGATCGCAGTCCCTCGAAAGCATCGTTAATGGACTGCATCCTCCTTCTCTCCCGGACGTTGGCAGCTTGACGCAACTGTTGCATCTCCGCTTCGGATCTCATCCGCCTCCGCCTCTTCAGCAAAGGACCGTCTCTGTGAGGGGACAGTTCCGAGGTGCTGTCAGCGCATCCGTACGAGAAAGTCGAAGACGACGAGGAAAAAGAGAAGTTGCCAACGTCACAATAATCTCCGTCCTGCGATATCCGACTGTCCTTATAATATTCTTGGATTTGATTGGTGAGGAAATCAACGTCCTCATCCAAAAAGTCGTCTGTGTCCAAGTGGTCCCTCGACGAGTGGTCTGTGAAGAAGTCATCGTCGTCGAAATAAGGGGAGGAGAAGGAGTCTAAACCTGTGAATGGATCCAACACAGTGTCCATTTTTTTGCGCTGTGTTGGTGTTGCCCAGTAACAACAATCGCCGACTCTTCGATCTTTCCTCTTGATGCTCAAGAGTTGGTTCAGTTTGAAAGGCGGCACGCGAGGACTCTTATAACTACATCCATAGTCGCGTGCCATTGACCGTAAGCGCCAACCAATCAGCGCTAAGCATCCCCAGCGCCCGCTGCTCAGGCAGCTCACCTTAGGATAAGGCATGTTTACAGGCCACCCCCCCAGTACACGCCCCTTGAGCCCAAAACACCGAGACAGGACATGCTCCTAAATTGTCGACAAAGCGACTGCCTATATTGACAACTGTATCAGAAATAGTGTCCCCGTCAGTGGCATATTCAAACATTAATAAATGACCATAAAAATAAATAAATAATTTAATTATTTCTTATTGATTTCTTTAAAAAAAAAAAAAAAATGGTATCGTTTACACCCTTTATTCGAATGACAGAAATTTGTGATTTTACAGCACACTAAATTTTATATATATATACACACACACACACACACACACACACACACACATAATTAAGGAAACCCACAATTATATAGGCCTAACTGCAAGGCACGAATATTTTGGGACTAAACTAATTTCCTAAAAATATAATAATACGCATGTCATCATGCACTCTCAGAAAAAAATGCGCAAAAAGCTGTCAATGGGTATTTAAATAGCCATTTTGTCCAAAAGGAACAATTTTGGGTTCCCCGAAAAATCTTTTAGTGAACATTTCTTGTTTTGCACCTTTTGTGCAATAAAAAGGTTACAGTAATGCTAATAGTTATTCATCAAACCATGACATTTTTAACCTTTATTTTAAAGCCTACCTTAAAATGCACTGGTTTGGGCAAATAAAAAGATACGACCCCAGTGACATCTTTTGTGTCCTTTTTTCTAAAGGTCTATGAATTTTATAAAAGTTTTACAGTTATTGTGTGAATTGTCTAATTTCTCAGATCCTCTGCTGTTTAATGAACAGACAGACACGTAGCAGCGGTTTAAGGACACGCTGCGCTCTCTTAATTGTTAAAGCTCTTTCCGCCATTAACGTTGACTGGATAAAGTGCACCCAGTTATCACATGTAATTAAGGGGTCAGAGAGGTAGGTAGGCCTACTGTTGACCCTGTCACCTTGAGGCTCCTCTTAAAGCAGGTAACCATTCAAGCGCTTACCATTCTCATGCGCGAAGCCCCTTCCACCCCTTAATTATCAAGACGTGCAGCTATGTTAAAGCCCCATTGGTTGTGCACGAGGTCTATACAATACAGCACAAACATTTGTGTATGAGCGATGTCACTGAAAGGAGCTGTCATTTAAGAGGCAGAAAGGGTAAAGAATAGGTCTCTCATCAATCACGGGCTGTAGGGTGCCAGGCCGCACGTTTGTATCGAAGCAGTGGACACTCGCCTGTCCAAGAAACAATCACAAGAATAATGCAAGAGCTTCAGCGATAAAGCGGGGGCGTTTGCAGCTTTCAATACGAACAACCTATAGTCACCCTAAACGACCAATCTATGACAATACATGTTCTTGAACAGGCGAAAAGAAAAATTGAATGGCAAAACAAACATAAAAATGACTCTCAATGTATTGTTATTACATCAAGAGAAACGCTATTTAAAAGACACCTGCAGAATGACACATTAAATCACGGTTAGTTTTGTAAAGACAAAAAAGTTTAGTTTCCATTTTATACTTCAGATATTCAAGTCTATTTATTCAGTGAAAGATGCAAGTGTCTTTATATAAAGATTATAGAGAGGGTTTTACAAGCCACTGAGCGGCTCTCCCGAAAAGAAGAGTAGGCTACAAGGTATGAAAGTAGCCTACTTCATTCTTAATTCAAATTTAAAGGTACACATAATAATACTTTAAAATGCATATTTATTTTTTTTTACAATTAATATGCGTTTTAAATATTTTATGCATAAATATTTTTTTGTAATATAAATTTATGAAGAAAAAAAGTGCTATAAATGAGGTATAAATCATACACGTTAAAATATATATCCAGGAAAACGTATGTAAATCCAAGTTGATTTTCCTGAAATTATTTATTTTTTAATATATATATTTTTTAAAACGTTTAAAATAGATTTAGAATGAATAGCAAATAAATCCCAATTAAAATAATTATTGTGAAGAATTGCAGTTGAAATTAGCAGGGAGCGCCACGCGTTTGACCGACAAATTCCCATAGATTTTTGAAAAAGAGGGAGTTCTGTCCTATAAAGTGGTGCTTATTTTTTTTTTTGTTCTTTTAACACGAGACATCATTATACAAGTGCTTGAATAACAAACAAGAATAAATATACCAGCGGAGAAACGACAAGGAGCGGGTATGGTTTTATTATGTAGTGGGCTGGTTCTGGCATTAAGAGCAGTGTGCCTCACAGTGGTCGCCAATGAGGAGGTTTGTAAGACACCTCACAACAAATTATGCCGGTACCTGAGATGCTAACTGGTTGGAGCCCATAAACAACCCTTATTCTCTGCTATTCAAATAAAGATGGAGGGGGTCACTTTGTTAGTAAAAGGGAAAAAAGGGTCTGGTGAGTGTATGGTTGTTGCACCCCGCTGCAAGCTGCAACGCGAGGGACAATCCGTGGGAATCACACCACTTGCGCGCTCTGCACTCAAAGAGACCCACTGCCGGCACTGAATGAACACAGCAGCCGTACAGCTTGTATGCTAAAACGTGTATTTAGAATATTAAAAAAGGTGTTGATAAATGTCTGTTTTTGGTAAGAGGACAGTTCATTTAATTCATTTATTGCTTACGATTCTAAATGGACAAGGTGCCAACACACCAGAACGCATTTCTACTTCAATGTTGCGAGCGTTTCAATAAATAGCCTAATGATTTTGTTTGTCGTCATAACATAAATAAGAAACGTCACTTAAAGACTATTTAGCAAAGAGCCCAAAGTTCAGGTTCAAGTGCATAACGCTCATATAAACTGCCCATGAATTGGAATGGAATGGTGCACCTGTAGTCCACTGTGGCGCGACACAAGTGGCACCTGAACGCCCACCGGTTGTTCAGCAAAGCGAGTCATTGAGCCATTAGGCACAGACAGGACCGTGACCGTCACCTTTGCGCTATCAATTAAGCAATGTCACATATCTCAGCGGCCGCGGCTGCAGACCTTGGGCTGGCATGGGAATAGCAACACATGGATTTTTGAACAGATATTACAATGATGAGCATTATAAATGAGACTTCTTATTTCAGGTCACGGTGCATTAGAGTTCACGAAGCGAGTAAAGGCTGCAAGCAGCAGGAAAAGACATCAAAAGCTTAAGAACTCAACGATATTAATAATATTGTAAACAATAATTATAAACACATGAATATTATATATTTTAAACAATATTATTATTGCTATTATTATATTACAGATGCTTTACAAACAGTTTGGATTAACGAAAGGAAAGTTTATTTAATTCTAAATGCAGTGGAAATCCCTGCTAATCCGTTTAATCTCTTGTGTCAAACAGGATTAGATAAAGGATTAGATATAAACGGAGATTAAATGAATCAATCAATGACAATAATTGGGCTACTTAACAAGGTAATAGGGGCTTGATAGTAAGTGCATCAAACCACTTGAACCGTCAATGTTTGAAAAGACATGATTTTGACTACAAAAATCTATTTTCAGAAACAAATAGTCAACAGTTGTTGAAACAAAAGCCGCGCGATGTGAGTGGCATTGGTCCTCGCGTGTTGGGTAATGTAAAACGTTAAAAGGCACCACACTTTGTCGACGCGCCTGTCAAGTGGCTTTCATTGTTTCCACACTTTACATTTATTGACCTGGTATTCAAAAAGGTTGACTGGTAGACAACTATTGACTACAGGAGCCTTGCGTTTTCACGGCCTCTTTGAAGGGTCATAGATGTTAGGAGCGCAAGCTGCAGAACACTGGGGATCCCTGGGAATCCAGCCACATGCGCCTGAGCAACAGGAGCAGCAACAGCGCACCAAGCGCTCGTTCTCCAGCTTGCCAGACAAATTAGAACGGCAGTCGTGGGGTGTGGAGCGATTCCTGCATTCACAGGGATGAACAAATAAAGCCTTCTTTCTTAAGTGTCACATCACACGGGGAAGCATTGTCCATTAATGAGTTAAGAAAGGCAATGGTTTATGGCAGAAAGCCAGGCTCAGCATCTCAATGTAGCCTATCTACTGTAGGCCTATCAACTATATTTGATCGATTAAAAACTTCGATTAAACCCATTAAAGGAAGATTTATATTTTATCCTATTAAAAGCATCAATTTCACGGATCTGAAACTGGGGGATGTAGTTGGAAGCGTAGGCTAATCATAATCCCCTCAAAATCGTAAACAGCACCTAAAAGTGTTACATAGTTATTATTACGTTTATCCTCGCGGAGATTAAGAAGATTATTGATTCACTACATCCTAGACTAATTGATTCGTCTATCTGTGTTAATCTGAAAATATGGCTGCCCGCAGGCTGTTTCAGATTAGTGACGTGTTTGTCTTATAGCGTCCAGCAAATAAACCTCAGGAAAAGAGGAGCGCGGGGGGCTAGAGGGTCACCCTGTATCACTGCTCTTACTTCTATTCCCTCTTATTATTCATCTTGCGAAATAGTTAACTAAAAAGAAGTCTTATATTACACCAATCACCAACAAAATCAAATATGCATAATAAAAACTATTTTGAAATAAAGTCCTTAACATTTAAGTTTCACGAAGGAAGCAAATTGATTATTTTTAACCAGAACAAATCGAAGATGTCAGGTAGGCTACAAAGGTGATGTAGGTCCAAAATTTCTACATCTTCAACCAATCTTGGCAAAATATGAACATTGACAGTTGAAACAGATCTAATAATGGAGGAAGAAATTAAAAGAGTTAAGTAGCAGGAGTGTGATAGCCTATTTCAAGCCAATGGACAAACACCAAAATGTTGTATGTTACTTAATATTAGCCATGATTTATAGGTATGCCAAAAATACAAAGGTTTCATTGCGCACGGTCTTTGACAATAAAGGTTTAATATAACTATATTTTCAGTGTCCAAACCGTGCAGGGTTTTAGTTGTAATTTATTACCAGCATTAGAAATAGTTGTGGTAATGAGCCTCCAATTGATAATCACTGACTAAAAGACAGATTTTTATTTATTATTTTTTCACTTCTCAAATACAAATCCCTACAGTGATAAAGTGCGTTCATATTAATTAGCCCAAGACCACTTTGCGATTTGGCCTTATAAAACGATAACAGGCCTGTTTAAGCCATTCAGAGTGCCTTTTTACTTGGTTAATACAAGAAGCGCTTATAATATTCTATTCTACACATAGCCTATTGAAATGCAGCCTTTTTGTCATGTAATTTCTACCTTTTTCCACTAAGGCCGCATTTCCCAGCAGTGACAATGACATGGTGACCCATGCGTTTTTTTATATATTATTGTCACACTGTCTATAAAAAGCCATATTATTACGTTCAGGCGTAAATTTGCGTTTTTCTTGCAGGTGTCTGAATGAGTCCTAGAGCACGAAATTCGTTCAGGTAGGAGCTGAGTTAAGTTAAGTTCGACGGTCAACATATTTTGTTCATCTAATAATAGATGAATGACACTGATGTACAAGCACCAATCAATCAATCACTTTTATTTATATAGCGCTTTTAACAATACAGATTGTAGCAAAGCACTGAACATTATCAAATAGGAGAACACAGTAATGGTAATGTATAATGACGAGATTAACCTATGTATTTATCAAATGCAGAGATGGCCTCTGTAATCAAAACGAAGGCAATCACTAGAAATTAGGTGAATTAAATTTTAAGTTAAATTTTAAGCACATGCCAGATTGAGCAAAGGGCCAAACACTGACTGTAAGCATCAACATCACAAAAACTGTAAACTGTTCAAATCTGATTGGCCAATCGTAATGTTGTTCCAGGGTCAACAAAGATGTTGACCCAGGCACATGTCGCACTTGGTAAAATCAGGTTAGCCGGACACTGCTTACCTACTGATGCTTCTGGAAAACAATCAACAATTTCAAGTTGATATGTGCAATAGTTTTCAAAAGGGTTCCTAATTATGTTAAGGCCTAACTATAAAATAAAAGCTTATTTACACAATAGGCTACCTTAGCATATTTAAGATCGTCCCAATTACAGATTGTGCTGTACCGTATGTCGGGGTGTTGCAAGGTGCGTAAAAGCAACAAGTGCTTTATTGCCGTATCCTCAGTGACGCCTAGTGTTGGAAGATAGCACTGTCGAATTAGATCTAGAGAACTAAGTGGAATTGACCTTTCGCAAAAGCCACACCCCCTTAGTTACTGTTGCTAGCCCGTCAAGCTTACCGACAACGACCATAGAAAACATGGCGGGGAGAGGTGTACCT
>JAUCMS010000044.1:10172052-10188193 GCA_032357445.1 Enteromius radiatus | reverse complement strand
AAAATTTATCGGCGTGACGTCATAATTGCCATTATCGGCCGATAATTATCTGTGGCCGATATTATCGTGCATCCCTAGACATTTTCTCAAGAATCTTCTCAGTGACGAAAGTGTCCCATTTTACCTAAATTTACTTCTAAGTAGTTCCGCTAAATTTAGGGCTATAAATGTTATAGAAAAAAAAGAGCTTATTCCAGTGAGCAATATCCAATGTTCCCTTAAATGTTGCCTGAAACGTAGACAGCAAAATTGACATGGAAAGTTTTTCATTATAAACCCAGTGTTTGTAATAATAATACGAATAAGGTATTAATAGCATCTAATAAGTATCTTCAGACCAAGGCAATATTTCAAAAAAGTTAAAAATTTTTTTTCATGTGTACATAGCAAGTCAAAAAAAGTTTCA
This sequence comes from Enteromius radiatus, assembly GCA_032357445.1. Classification (NCBI taxonomy): domain Eukaryota; kingdom Metazoa; phylum Chordata; class Actinopteri; order Cypriniformes; family Cyprinidae; genus Enteromius; species Enteromius radiatus. The sequence goes on along the minus strand of JAUCMS010000044.1, from coordinate 10,187,787 downwards.
AGAATTTATTCTTTGTTCATCGTATGTATGCACATATAATGTTTATACATACAGTACAACATATTCACAATATGAGGGTGGCATGACAGATCACTAAACAGAATCAAAACCGTATAAAAGAAATCCTAAATAGATAACACAAATAAATAAGTACATAAATAAATAAATAGTATAAATCAGATATATATCTATAGGACTCGTATTGTGTCTGCATGCTCATCATTGTTTTCATGTACAAACAATATAGACTAAAATAAGAACAAGGGGCTTTGATACTGTACACGAGTTCATGAGGCTACTTGACTTCAACCAACAGAAAAAATTCAAAGATTGTGTTAACCAATAAAATCAGGAAGCACTTTTATAGACTCGCGCACACGCACCCACACACACAGGCTCACATACACACCTATTTACCATAAAGATACATACATTCTTTAAAACACAAACAGACTCGCACCTGTGTGCAGTAAACACGCTCACAAAAACACGCGTAAAACATCACCACTGGGAGACCCTGAATTTGCTGCACTCACTTCACCTCTGTCTTTTCCTGAGAGTTTAACGCTAGTTTAGCTCACCTGACATGACCGATCAGGCAGAGTCACACGGTCCTCTCAGAGTCACAACCCTTTTGAGCACAAAGCTTACAAAAAACCTCCCCCTGTGCCCCAACACAGTATTAAAACACATTAAATTAAGTCACTGAAATTGCTACTGGAAAGACATAATCTCGTGAACAATGATGAAAAGCTTGCATTTTATTAAAATTCCCCTTCTAGTGTCACTTTTTTGCAGTCGTCTCATTGAAGTACCTCTACTTGTCTACATAAAAATCCACAGAAGGCCCCAAATCTATGTTAGAAAAATGATTAGTAAGTTTATTTGTATTTTATACACAAAAGAATATAATAATGCGCCTAAATGTCCCACGTATGACTAAAGAGGATTTAAAATAAGAAGAACTGTTCAAGAGTGGCCATTGATAAGCGTTTCACAATAGCAAGCATTAGAATGGCAAGAAACAGAAATGGCTACAGAATAGTAAAGGCATCTTTTCATTAGCAACGAGTCAGTTTTACAGAATCTCTACATCAAAACAATGTAGTAATATTGGAATTTCTTATGAGTATTGCTTTTGGCTGAAAATACCCTGTTATGTGGTCATCATTTTCCAATTGTACAAAAAAAGAAGAAGAGAGGGCAGGGATAGAAGTGCAAAAGCAGTTCTGCTCTTCAAAAAAAAGAAAGAAAAAAAAAAGACAACAGGATACTACATTTCCTAGAGGGACTGAGAGAAAGGGTTTACCTATTTCAGATGGCTAGGAACATAATTCACTATGATCACATCTCTTTAGATCATCAGATTAAGACAGTGTGTGAAAGAGAAAGACAAGATGGAACGACTGGAGAAGTAAAACATTAAACCTGCTATAACATTCCTCAACTCTTAAGGAAAAGGGTAAAGACAGATTATATTACAAACACCCAGCCTGTTCCACTCAAGAGTGAATGCGCTTATGTTTATTATTTGTGATAAGTCTGTGTAGAACTGTTAAAATGATACAGTATATACGTGTGTCATATTTATCTACACTGTGAACAAAGGTCAGCCGATGGCTCTGAGAGAGGTTGTTATGCAAGTGTGCATGTGCAACCATGTCTATATGCGTTTACAAACAAACTGTATGTAACCACACATACATAAAAAAAAATGTATAAAGTATTTATAAAGTGGCTGAGCTCCAAATAGTGCGTGTGTGAAGGATCTTGTCATAGATCTTATTCAGGGTAGAAATATTTAATTCGATGCAAATAAAAGCGAGGCTGTGAGGGACAGTTCTGCTATAATCGAAAACAAAACAAACAAAAAAACCCTGTAATGAAATATATCCAGCAGTATTTGATTACACACGGCAAAAGTCATATTCTTGATGAGATGAGAATATTTGTAATATATAAAAATAACATTAATTGAGAAGCAAGGCTGCATAAGATATATTCCTCCAGTTTCACAGACAAGGCTTAACCCTGGTCCTAGACTAAAATGTAAATCTGAGCTGTTTCAGCTGAAAGAAACATGCACTGACTGATCTTAAAACATGTCAGTGTCTTTTGTTTTGTCTTAAGATGTACACCAGTAATGCTTTTTCTATGTCATAATTTAACTACGGCCTAATCCTGGTTTAGGCTAAGCCCTGTCTATGAACCCAGGCCATTGTATCTTTAATACTGGAATATTATTATATTATATAATTATTAGTTATTTTTAATTTTCTTCTTTGTCTTCTTTTTTAATGAAGGAATTAGTATTTTTATCCAGAAAGGATGCCTTAAATTAAATCCAAAGCGAGAGTTACAAAAGATTCAATTTCAAATAAATCCTGCTTTTTAAACTTTCTATTCATCAAAGAAATCTTCAAAAAACTGTGGGCAGCGAATCAGCATATTAGAATGATTTTTGACGGATCATGTGACACTGAAGGGGCATACTAATTTTCAGAAACACTGAAACAGTCTTTCCAAAAAGCTTCTAATGGACGAAAAAAAAAAAAAAAAAAAAACAGCCTCGTTTTCATTTGTTAAAAATTAAACAAGTCATTTGTCCTGAAGGGTCAGAGAAATATGATGTATATCTATCTTGGATGTCATTTATTTTAGTAATGAAAGGTCAAATTCCTACTACTGTGCTATTATGGTGCTGGTGTATGTCGCTCCTAATATACAGTGATCTTTGCATTAGGCAAATATAGATCTGTGTGACATGTTGTGCTCACGGTGGATTTCTGCACTTGGGCGTTCGTGTGTTTTGGCAGTTTCATAATCTGGTCTGGGCCTCAGGTATATAGATCTCGATGCTGTCTGCGCTCTCTGTGGCCGAGTTCTGCCGTACCGAAGCGGCTCGTTTGGCCGCCATCAAACGCTTGCGTGCCTCCTGACGCTGCTTCTCTGTGCTTTCCAGCGAGCGATCTCTGGCCAGGGGAGGGTGGCCTTTCGGGGGTTTCTTTGGCACTGGGGGAGGCAGCCTTCTCTCCTGAACAGGGGCAACAAACAGTCAGTTAGCCGCCGCGGCGGGCGGAGGAAGACGAGCCGAAACGGCAATATGGCACACCTGCACACAGACAGCGCTAAGGCCAGCCGCGGCTAGTGTTATGGAGCGGCGCTAACGCTTCCGCGGCTGACTGCGTGTGGTAAGAGAGCGGCCCGGCGGGGGTGAGAGGTTGGGGGCCGCTGCCCCCATGGTGCGTGCCGGATGGAATGACTTCTGAAAACAGCTCACTGTCAAACAAACAAACAAACAAACAAAGCAAACATGAAGAGGATGTCAGCAAATTAAGAGTGAGTGAAACATTCACAGTCACATTAGACCAACAGACCGACATGAGCCACATGGAGGCAACAGCAACACTTCCAGAGGCAAATATATTGATCATTGTGGATTTTGGAGGTGTGTTTTTGCCAGTGCCCACCCTTGAATACATAATATCACACTACAGAAGCAACAGACCATGCACATGAATGAAAAAGAAATGCAACGTTGTCCTGCGATCACGCAGCTAGCATGTCTGCATTCTTATTCTTCTTCTGTCAACGACTCTGTACTGATTCTGCAAGTTTGTTGTACCTTTCTCTCGGGGGGGTCAAGGGGTCTCCAGTTGTTGGCTTTGAGCTGGTGAAGCTCATCGAACTTTAGGCTGATATTCTCAATGGAAAGTTGAAGCATGTCCCAGAACCCTGCGAGATCTTGAGCCACTGGCCGTGGGTGAGCGTTTGGGTTCTGCTGAGCCAAGAGAAGGAACAGAAGTAGAACCATAAAACTTAGCTGTGCTGTCTAATCATCTACAAGGACCTGATGGATATGGTTTCTCTGAAGATGGTGTGTCCATCCTGGTATTTTGCTTGCAAAGGTGCAAAAGTACCCACAGCTCCATTCTTTTCCAAAGATTCACAGCCTTGAACATACACTACTGTTCAAACGCTTGGGGTCGGTACATTTTTCAAAATTAAAAAATAAATTGCAGGTTGCATGTATTTTAATAAAATTGCAGCAATAAAATTATATTGTAAAATATTGTACAACTTCAAATAAGTTCTTCTACTGTTAATATATGTTTTAAAATGTAATTTATTTCTGAGATTACAAAATCAAAATAGCCTTTTTTGATGAATTTGCTAAATAAAAAAGGTCGAAATAATAGCTTTAAAAAAATTGAAATCTATTGTATAATAATAAATGTCTTGACTGTCACTTTTGATTAATTTAATGCATCTTTGCTGAAAGTATTAATTTATTTAAAACGAAAACTCTGACTCCAAAGTTCTGAACCACAGACAAGTCACCTATATATTTTTTTCTAAATACAGACCATTTCAAAGCAGATTCGTAGTAATAAACCGAAAATTTCAGAATCACCTCCTCAAACTGGATACTAAATCATTTAAATATGCCGTAAAGCAGTACTAAAACTAAAAAGACAGTAGGATCATTACAATAGCTCAGGTTACTTCAGTTCAGTTCTTCATTTCAACTGTGTAAAGTTCATCAATTTCGAAACAAGTTCATATAAGTTCAGCTATAAACAGTATTCACAGTGTAAGCTGTTTAGGTCAAATAAAAGTTTACTAGATCATTCCTTCTAGTACTCACCAGATTTTCCTCACATAGTTCCCTGAACTGCTGAAACTTCTGGGACATAAGTAGCTGTGCGCTTCCCACTGCACTGCGGATCTTCCCCATGACTGAACAGCACACACAAAAAACAAACAGGTCATCATCATCCTCATCATCACATTTATTTATATAGCACTTTTAACAATACATATTGCATCAAAGCACTGAACAGTATCAAATTGGATAATAGAGTGTCAGTAATATATAATGACAGGATTAAACACTCAAATTTCAGCTAAAGCCATTTCATTATTGAATGCAGAAATGTCGTTGTCAGCAGGTGAGCGTCAGAAACACTCATAACAGCACTAGAGCAATAGAAAAGTAGAATCCGCTCCTTCTGAGACTTCAATTTATCAAGCTCTGTTATGATTATTAAAATTAGGAGAGCATACAGAGATAGGTTTGAAGACAGAAAAACACTACAAAGACCAGGATGTCCAGCAGGGGGCAGGTGAGATTAATTCAATAAATAATTGTTGTATTTTTGGCAAACATTTATTCTGTAAATTAATACAGCTTAAAAAGTTTTTATTTTTCACTATATTGGGCACTAAAACAATCCACAGAACATATTAGAATGTTTAAAAAAAGGTATTTAAATATATATTTTTTACAGATGGGTGGACTACTAGACTTCAAAACACTTACCTTCATCAGGAAGCTTGTTCTCCTTCTCATCGTGCTCCATCTGCCTGCACCAGCCCTCCATACGTTCAGTCTCTGCCTGCAGCAGCTTCAGGAACCAGCGGCCGTCACGCTGACACACAGAGCGGCCCACGACTTCCAGGGGATCTTCCGTTACGCTATCGATCCAAGGGTCAGGTGGAGGAAGGATGGAGGGATCAAAGCCAACATCCTCATAGTCATCTGAGGTGCAGGCGTGGTAGTGATTCCCTGAGCCCTGGATGCTGACGGTGGAGGTGGCGGCATCACGTGAGTACTGCCGTGACAAGCAGCCCGAGGAGGGGAAATCTGTGACAGGAGAGTCAGCTGGTGTGTAGTCCGGAGTGTCCAGATCAGCCTGTACCGCTGCCGTCACACTGTTCGAGCGCTTGAACCGCCGGTGACTGAGCACAAGAAAAAAAAGAAAGAAAGATTTCATTCAAAAGGTTTAATATATACAGTGACCACACACTCTTATATGAAGAAATGAATACTCTAAATATTAATGGAGGTATTTTGGAGATCATAAACCGTTTTTATCCAGTATTTACAATTATTTTAGTCATAGTCGTGACCTAATGGTTAAGGAGTTGGACTTGCAACCCAAAGGTTGTGGGTTTGAGGGCCATGTCCGGCAGGGATTTTGGGTGGGGGGAGTGAATATCCAGAGCCCTCTCCACCTTCAATACCAGTGAGACCCTTGAGCAAGGCACCGCTCCCCAGGCACCGCAGCAATAGCTGCCTACTGATTCTGGTGTGTGTGTGGTTGTTCACTTCTCACTTGGATGGGTTAAATGCAGAGCACAAATTCCTAGTATGGGAATCCATACCTGGCCACAAGTCACGTCCTCCTTTTTTTTTATGTAAAAAGCAAATATTTCGAGTTTTATTACATTTTTCATTATCTTGTCCAAGTACTCTTATATGCCACTGACTTATAATACCACAGAATTAATTTGTTTGTTGGCACAAACATCATTAACAGCTATTTATTTGGCAGACAAATTGCAGCACTCAAGTTACCTGAAAAAGAGACTCATTTAAAGCACACAGCTAGTGATAATTTAATAAAATGAAGTAGCAAACATGAACATTGCATAAAATAGTGCATCTTTTAAAGCTGTTTCATTTCCTGTCATCACTTTTCAGTAATGAAATAATAAACATTTTACTTCATTTCTGATGAAACGGTTTTACTAAACTTGTCACAATGAACAGGGGGATTGCCTTGTCAAGATATAAAAACTACTACACGTACTTTAAATTTAGGGAAATTTTAGGCCGCATATTCTGTTGTCTACAATTTACGACATCAGGAGCACATCTATGGTGCCTAAAAATACTGTCTAGCTACGCAGTTTTGAACAGAGCCACGGCGTGCCAGCTTTAGCGCTCTGGGATAATCCTGTCCCTGCTCAATAAAGTTTAATAAAGTGAAAGTGTCTCCATAATACAGAGTTTCTTAATCCTTGATTTTAATGCACTCTCTCGCCATATGCAGCGCGCAATATAACAACTGCATTCATTTATAAATTGAAGCAATTTGATAAACACAAAGATCAGACACATTATAGGACAAGATAATTGAGAGGATACAGAGCATTAACGGTCACAGGGAACACATCATAATGGGACTTGTTATTGGTAATGAGTCATCTGTAATGTTAGAAAATATTTCAGTGAGATGCTGCATTCTATAATGTACCATGGTTTCCATAAAAATATTATGCATTAACATTGATAATAATAAGAAATGTTTCTTGAGCACCAAATCAGCATATTAGAATGATTTCTGAAAAATCATGTGACTGGAGTAAATACAGTTCTGCCAACACAGGAATAAATTGTATTTTATATACAGTATGCTTAAATAAAAAAGCTATTTTAAATAGTAATAACATTTCATAGAAAGTGACTCAGGTGTGCTATTTGTTCCTGTTAGAGCACACAAACACACACACAGACTCACCCGTGCTCTTCTTCAACCTGAACCCCCACTGACTGAAACTTGGACTGGTCCTCCAGCTCCTGGTCCTCAGGCCCATCCACCTGTTTAAACACATCACACAGTAAACCAACCACCTCCGCAGTCCACAGAAGAATCATCTACCTCAGGGAGGAGTAAACAAATCTCCAACTCACCCTGTGTGGGTTTGTATACAGAAATAAAAAGACCAGCTTGTGAAAGATTGAACTTGGATGAATATATATTTAGTGTACAGACACCTGACAAACACATTTTAGTGGAGGTACACTAAATATATATTCATTACAAATAAATCTTATTCTAGCCAGCAGGAACATCTCAGCAGATGAGAACAACTCTGAATCTCACTCACCTGGATGCCGATAGAAAGGCACCTGCTCTTCCTGAGCACATCCCTGCGGACGTCTTCCAGGGCCGGGATGGGTATGGGGACGGGGACGGGCATGGGCATGGGCATTGACATGGGCATGGGCAGCGGAGAGGGAGGGGTAGTGCTGATGGTGATGGTGCTGTTGCTGACGTGTTGACTGGCAGGGCCGTGGATTTGAGCGTTGGCCGCTTCGATGGCTGCCGTCAGCGCTTTCATGCTGTCAATGCTCTCGGTGGAATTGCTCAGGCCAGAGTGGAGGATGGGCTCGCCCCGCGTCCCGGGACCATCCATGTAAGCGTCCTGCGCAGACTCAGTGCTGCTCTGGGCCGTGATGGAGATGAAGGGCTTGGTGGAGGTGCGAGGAGGTACCGGCGGAGGAGTCTTCTTGTAGGTGGTGATGCATGATGATACTGTAGAGAGAAAAGTACATTTATTCCTTTCTCAGTTGCTTTTGTCCACTTGAACTTACAAATACGGATGCATGAAAAAAGTATGTAAACTGTAAAAGTTTAGAATGGAAACAGATATAAGGACAAAAACAGTTATACTAAGTGTCAGGATACATTTACAAATTCACTGTGGCTGTCTTCTAAAATGAAAAAACAACAAAAAAAAAAACACTATTTAACACTAATATGATTACTGTGGGCATCTCATTCCTCAGTGACTATGATGGTTTCAGCTCTGATTTAAACAGCACAGAGTAACAGTGCTAGATTCACTTTTTTTCAAAGAAATGATTAATCATTATCCATTAATATTAATGCAAATGGAACAAAATTGAAGAAAGGACATTTATAATGTTACAAAAGATTTTCTTAGCAAAACATTTAATATAAATCTGATGGCAAATTTGAATTTTCAGCAGCATACTTCAGTCTTCAGTGTCACATGATCTTTCACACATTTCTTCTTATTATGTTTCTTATGATTATAAAGAATAAAAAAGTATTTTTTCTTCACACTAACATTTAATATAAACTAGATGGCAAAGCTGAATTTTCATCAGTCATTACTCCAGTCTAAGTGTCACCTGATCCTTCACAAATCATTCTAATATGCTGATTTATTATTAGAATGATCAAAGTTTTGGCAAAGTTGTGATGGCAAATTTTTTTTTTTTTTGGAAACGGCATTACTTCTTTTTAGGATTCTTTGATGAAAAAAAAAGTTATAAAGAACAGCATTTATTAAAAATATAAATATTTTCTAACTATATAAATATTTGCCATCACTTCTTATCAATTTAACACATCTTACCTGAATAAAAGTTTTAATTTCTTTTAAATAAAAAAAGAATAAAAAATTTACAGACCCCAAAACATTTGAATGGTAGTGTATATTGTTAGAAATTATTTCTATTTAAAATAAATGCTCTTTATATATATATATATATATATATAAAATATATATATATATATACTGTATATATTTGAAAGGATTTCTTCATCGATCAATCAGTCAATCAATCTTATCTTTTATTTGGTATGGTAGTGTGTGCGCATAAGCAATTCAAATCCTTTGTTTAAAAGCTTGTTTGAAGCTATTATTACTAGCAGACCAGAGAATTGTGATGACTAACATAATTACAGCAAATCCTTTAAACTTAAAATCAGACTTGCGGACCGCTGTGTGAAAATCTTACACATTGTGAATGCCTATCTTGAAGTAACTTGCCATTACATGATCGAAAAGTCAACGCCACCCACCCTTATGCTGGCGGTTTTTACGTTTTCTTCAACTCACACAGCTAAGCACATTAAAGAGGCCAGGAATGTTTTGCTGGAGTCATGGGGAATAAGAGATAAGACTCAGAACAGACCACGCTTCCAACATGACTCTGTGTGCTAATCTTTTGCCTTTGCCACCACCTTGAATCTGGTGGTAAAAAAGCCCTTTCATAAACCAGGGGATTTGCATGAGATTTGTCTAGCAAACTTTTTTCAGGTCAAGCCCAAATGCTGCACAGATACGGTCTGTGATCCAGCAACAGATGGGACCCAAGATGGAACAGCAAATTCTACATGTTTCCAATGTGAAGCATTGTGAGCTGCTTTTCCACCTCTTTACCAGACCACTGCCATCTGCTAAACCAGCAACAGCCTAAATTAAAGTCTCACTAATACTCAAATAAATACAAAAGGCAGAAATTAGTTCAAAAACTTCAAGTTATAATGCATTCCTACTTTATACTGATTGTTTATTTGTAACTTTTAAAATAACATTTCAAAAAACAAACAAAGTAATTAAACACTTATATACATATTGATGATAAATATCCATGATTTTCACAATATTATTTGACCAGCAGGGGCCACCATGCTATAATATTTATTGCATTCATTTGAATTTTATTTAAAGTCCTTCTGACAGAGAGCACGATTAAATATTCACTTATTAACATACTTATGGAAGAATACCATTATATCGGTGGGCCATCTGTTGACATTGAAAGTGTTATCTTGACGTGCTACAGTACTGCTTGACACAGTGCTGGTGGAGCACTGACTCATTTCCTCCAGCAATTCACTTCAAAGAGCGCAACAACCCCTCACAACCCAGACTAAACATCAAATCACTAATCGATGGCTGCATGGAGCGGCAGATAGAGGTGTGTGTTGTGAGATAAACAGTGAGAGAGACTGTGTGAGCAAAGCATACATTTTCCTTATTATTTAAATTCCTAAACATCCACCAGGGGGCAGTCTACAGCGAGACAGAGACCAGCTGTTAACATCCTCTCTGATTTCACTTCCTCATTTTCACAGTTTTTTCTCTCCCTGCATATTCAGTGACTTCTTTCTGTGGAGAGTGACTTTTTTGTACACAATTTATTATAAATAAATAAAACAGAAAATTGTAATTTAATTATAATTACACATATAGTACATTTTTATATTAAATAAAAAATAATAATACATTTAATAATTATCTGTAACTAAATAAAAAATTCTTAGCATGCTCATCCATTGATGTTCTGTCTTAAAGGCACATTTTTCACAGAGAATGTTTGAATCGTTTTATTGTCTGATTTTATTGTCTGACTCTTAATCCCAGTGTTAAGTATTTTTCAAGCTATAAATTAAAATGCCCTTTGGATCTTTGAGATGTGACACACAGGGTATTGTATAAAAGCATCAAATTCTTTGAATAAGCTCATGCTTATATGATATCATTCACATTGAATAAAATGTATGCAATGAAACCATACAATCATTTACAGGCATTTACAAACTCACATGAAAGCCCACTTCTGCAACATAGGCATACAAAAATATGGTTTGGTAAATTATAATCATATCATATATAGCTATTATTATGAGGTAAAATGTGAAATTATACGATACACAAATTTAACTTGCAAATTAACTTTTCATCATCACCACGGATATTTATAACTTTGGAACACAAAACCAATCTTAAGTAACTAGGGTTTATTTGTAGCAACAATACCAAAAATACATTGAAAATGATAAAATAAATAAATAAATGAAACTATTTATATATATGCATGCAAATGCACACACACCAAAAACAATTATGATATTAAGTAAATATCATATTCCATGAAGATATTTTGTAGATTTCCTACCATAAATATATTAAAACATGATTAGTGATTAGTAATATGCATTGCTAAGAGCTTAATTTCAACAACTTTAAAGGTGATTTTCTCAGTATTTAGATTTTTTTTTTTCTGTCACATTCCAGATTTTTAAATAGTTTTATCTTGGCCAAATATTGGCAGATTTTGACATGATGTATAAATCCAATTTTGAAAAATTGACACTTACTTCTGGTTTTGTGGTCTGGGGTCACATTTATCTTCTGTAACTTTTTTCATGCCATAATTATCTTTTTCATCTAATAAGTATGATTTAGTATATAACAAATAATGGCTCATAATTATGCTTTGTGTCAACACAATTATGACTTTGTATCTCAATTTCCACTTCCTGTCATAAATGCCTTCTATGTCAATTTATCCCATGTAGATGACAAAGTATAATTTTTATTTACCATAGCTTGACATTTGACCTTTTGAATTACCTTTCAAATCTTTGTAAGATAAATCCATGTTTAAGTCTATCACATTTTCTTCAGCAAAGCGCCCGTTCTTGTTTGCTTCTTTGACAAGCAGTTACAAAAAGAAAGCCACGGTATGTGTTTGAATAGCTGAATTCATCTCCCCTGAGCTACAGTGTATCAAAGACCTCATGTTCACACAATTGCTTCTCCAGACTTAATCTCAGTCTCTCACACCCTCATTTATTCACATACATACGCTCTGCATCCACGCAGAGGTTCACGCACAACTGCAGCCAAAACAAACCAAGATGTCTAGTTGGTAAGTTGAGGACAAACTCGTGTTCTGGAGCTACAGTGTGCGCTGCTGAGATAACAGCCTGTAGATCAGATGCTGCTCCAGCTCTAGAGATTTCTGTCATCCAGGCATCCTCTCCTCTAATTTCACCCCCTCACTCTTTTCATGGTCCACCTGGGTTTGTAGTGATACAGGGGATCACTAAAGCTGCATTGTTGTAAAGCGTGATTGTTTTTGTATAATTACCAGTGAGACTGCTGCTGATTGTGTCATTATTTTTGGCGTTTGTTGTCATTATACCAAAACAGATGTTCACAGGAGTGTTAGACAATTATTTTCAAAAGCGTCCTAATAGCTGATGATACAATAACTGGGAAAGAGTAAGACGAGAGTGTTTTGAGAATGTAAGGATGGCCATTGTGATTAGGTTTTGTCACATGAGGTCATTAGAAGATAGAATGTAATTAGCATGAAACTGGCCAGAGCTTAGCAGTCTAAACAGTGTTTCTAATTGTTTTCTTGTAATACCTGGTCAAAGTAGAACACGTCTCAAAGGAAGTTAAATGACCCATTAGAAGTGTGTTGCTCACTGCTATCTTTGCATGTGGGTATACATTATTTTGAGCCAATCATCTGAATCATAAAAATCATTGACACTGAAGCCAATGACAACACAGAAAACTAAAAAAATTGTGCTTTCAAAAGATTAATCACATTCAAAATAAACATTTTTCTTTTCATAATGTATGTGGGTGTACAGTGTATATTTATTATTTATAAACACACACACACACACACACACACACACATATACAAAATATTTATATGTATATATTTACATTCATACAATTTTTATGGTATATAAAAATATTAATGTGATTGATCATTTGAAAAAAAAATTAAAATGTAAAATTAAATATGAAGAGATATGCCAGAAACTGGCTCTAAATTAAAAAAAATTGCCCTCATGTTGGGGATCTGTAAGATTCTTTTAATGCTTCTGAAAAAAGTTTATTTTGCCGAACAAGGCTGCAATTCTGCAATCTATAATGATGTTTATATATATATATATATACACCGCCCTCCAAAGGTTTGGAAATACCCTCGGCAAAGTGTAGATTTGGATGATACCAGCATAAATCCTTATCATTTTTTGGTGCAAAAAACATTAAAGTAACTTGACAAACTAGATAATTAAGGTTTCAGAAGTAGTAAGATCCTTCAGAAATCATTCTAATATGTTAATTTGATGCAAAAGAAACTTTTATTTATTTATTTTTTATTATCAATGTTGAACAATGTTTTATCAAACGGTGCTGCTTAGTATATTTGAAGAAACCTTGCTACATTTGTTCATCCCAGCTAAAAAAAAAAGTGATGATTGCGACATGACATAGACAGCAGTGTCACAAGCTGTTCTTTATATTCTCAACCAAACCAGAGCCACGTGCAATTAAATAACTGCTCTTTAAAAATAAAATAGACCTTTATCAAATACAATTTACAGAGATTAAAGGGACACTGGCACAGATACCAATCTAACCTGAGCCATCATGCACCTTCTGAGGAAGACACCGGAATCCTGCTCCAGCCTTCTATTCTTCCCTTCCTAATCCCTCCATTTCTCATCTATACTAATGGAAAGTGTCAGCTAAAAGACTAAAATGTAAATGTAAAGGAAAGAGATGGGCTGAGTTAGCACTCCTGCTGATGCGCAGAGTAAACACACCCACACATACAGGCGATGCTCAAGTCAGTAGAAGCGTCTCTTCTGGCCTGTCAGCATGGGCACTTACAGACATCATATAGAGCCTGTTCGAAAAGCCTTTACAACTCGGGACTGAACTGTTCGCAAAGAAAAAGAACAGATGATAAAACTCTTTATGTGCTGGTGTTGGAACACTGATATCTGATACTTAACCCTAGCAGCTTATTATTTTAATATATCTTAATAGCTTCACTTTATTACTGCTGTTAGTTGGAGTAAACAGACATCTGCACAAAAATGTGTAAAGCTTTTAGCTTCCAGAAGAAGAATATGATAACATATTTAAGAAAGTAAGACCTTGCTAACATTATGCAAGCTTTTTTTGCGATTGCAATTATTAGCTACTCACACATGTGTACACACCAGTGCGTATCACTGATGATAAAATGTGCGTTTAAGCCTTGACCTCCTGTCACTGATGCATTTGTATTGTGTCTGCAATGTTCTGACCCTGTGCTCAGAGGACAAGGTGAACGATTCGGTCGCAGACAAATCAATTCGAGCCCGTCGACTCGTCTGTCCTACAATGACAAGACGCTCTCTGCACGTTCCTGTTCTTCAACACCCTGACAGGGTTGTTTCAGATGACAAAGCGGCAGAATTAACCCACCTCCATTTCCTCAGGTGAATGGTCTTTCAGCCATACAGAAGCATCATAACAAATTACACTCTACATCCATAATCGTGAGTATCCGAATGCATATCGAGTGCCCTTAACGTCCCCGAATGTGGGATCTTTTTCAAGGACAGAGTCGTATATGCTCGGCTAATCAGCATAATCCTGAGTGATTTTTAAGACCACAAAGAAGCCATCCGGTCTGGACAGGAATCTTTGGGTTTTATTCCCATATCTCAAGCTGCCAAAGTATTTAATGCGGTCTAATTCTTCCCAGATGAGACCTGAGAGGAAAAAGAGAGAGCTCGAGAGAGCGCTGGCTGTCATTTTGCCCCACGAGAGGCAATTAACACAAGCAGTCTGGCTAAAAAAGTACACAGGTGGCCATACGAGAAGAAAGGTCAAGTGCCATCCAAACTGTGGGTCCCAGGACAAAACTTTGTCCGACAACCACTCACACAATATTCTGGTGGTTTTTTTTTTTTTTGCTTTGTGTTTAGCATAGTAAACTGACATACACAGTGTAATAGTGACAGTGATTTTATGTAATGACTGTAGCAAATGTGTCCAGCTGGACAGAGATGATATTAGGGTTGACCTGCAGATTTTCACGGTCTGGGGGTAAAAGGTTGAACACATGAATATTTTCAGTGTTGACATTTACAAACCCATTACACTGCTGATAATCCTATGATAAACACTGTGTGCAGATTAAACTAAAAGCTAAAAGCTGCAGAATATATGTGCAATGAATAATGTAGATGTGTGTTATACATGTCGGTCACATCAGTTGTCAAGTGTGAGTCACTGATGTCGCACCGTACATCAAAGATATTGCATTGACTTAGAAGAGCAGGAATATAGTGCATGTAATTATACTTTTATGGTACTTTATTGCCCTTTTGGCATATAATACTGTCAATGACCATGTCAAGAAACTTATTTATTTCTGCAACATGTTTTGAGTACATCAGGAAATTTGATGCAGAGAAAAAAATGCAAGGAAGGGCTTTCTGAAATTTTAAATATTAATTATTATCAATATAAGGTAATACATGATCATTTTTCTAAAGTCCAATAAATTATTATTTTATATTATATTATATTATATTTAGTGTTGTCAAAAGATTTGTCTTAATTAGTTTAGTCCAAAATAAAAGTTTTTGTTTACATATGTGTGCATACTGTGTGTGTATGTATATATATATATATATATATATATATATATATTAGTGCTGGGCAATGATTAATCGCTATTAATCGCATCCAAAATAAAAGTTTTTCTTTACATAATATATGCGTTTATGCTGTGTTTATTTATTATGTTTATAT
>JAUCMS010000044.1:10158338-10171952 GCA_032357445.1 Enteromius radiatus | reverse complement strand
ATTCTGATCATTTGAATGGGTGAGCGAAAACTTTTGGTAATATAGTGTATATATATATATATATATATATATATATACACATTAATTATTTTGAATATATTTGCATGTATTTACATATTCATGATTTCTAATATCTATATTTAAAATATAAATATAAAATATTTTCTTAAATACAAACACACACACACACACACACACACGCATACATAACATGCATGTATGTATATTTATATATACATAAATATACACAGCACAAAAACATATGTAAATAAAAGCTTTTATTCTGGATGTGAATGTGATTAAGCATGATTAATCATTTGACAGCACTAATTATATTATATTATATTATTATACTTTAAATGAATTAAGAATCTAATATATAAAATTTAAATAATAAAAGTTTCCATACATCCATATTTTTTTTTACCCACTAAGGATGTTTGATGCATAAATCTAAAGAGAAACACATTTACTTCAGTTCAAATGTATATGTATTGATCTCTTTATAATAGATTGTTGAAAAAGCAGTTTTCCACAGAACATCTGATTAAAGTTGCTTACTAGACCTAATGTTGAAATCAAGGCAAATGCTAAACAAAAAGTGCATGATTTCCAAGAGCATGTTTCACATTCAAACAAAGCCTTATCAGACCCACTGACCACTCCAGAGTCTGGCACACTGCCCTGGAAATGACCTTCACTGTGAAAGTGTGCATGAATATGCAAAGGTATTTGTATTCCAAATCCTCACTCAATCACTTTGTCAGCAATAAAATAAAATATTTCCTAAGTAATGACAAAAGAACGAAGGAAAAGAATGGAGAATAATTTCCTCAACCAAGGCAGATAACAAGAAGCTGACAAAGCCATCCAAGCAGCGACTCTCCAGTCTGAAAATGTGGAATAATGTGGCAGAGCGTCGTCACAGCTTCCACTGATAAATGCTCGCTTCCCACTGCTGTACTTGTGAAAGTGTTTAGTGTGTGTGTGTGTGTGTATGAGTCAGGCATCAACTAAGAGTGACTGTGACGGGCCTTCTTCTCCAGCAGCAGTATTATCCCATCCATATCTCAGCCTCGAGCTCAGCCCGCACCAATATTACATGCACGTCATGTACAATCACACTTCACCCCTCACACACGTCCCCACACATACTTTGCCGGATTCCATGCTCAACTCAACCAGAGAAAAGGGAGTTTAGGAATAACAGGCGAGCATATCATCAGCTACGCTTTTTCCAATTTGTGCAGAAATGCATTGCCACCTGAACCTGAACCGAAACACCCCATGTACCTGAATTGTGGAGTGTGTCATTCTTCACAAAGGAATTCTATTGTATTAAAATACCTCATGCAGAACAGTTCACTTCTTTATTGTCTTAGCTATACAATTTATTGTATTCCTCAGAAAAGAGGCCTTTTATTATTTAAGATAATTTGGTAACTTGGTTCATCAAGATTGTTTTGTCCACAAAAAAAACCAAAACATGATCACTATGAGAACTGTTTTGAGAATACGCACCAAAATAATAGATTCAAGCTTTATGTTTTACCAAAACACATGGATCACATGGATTACAAACCAAAATTGTTTTTGCTATCCATATTCTTTGCATTCAGTTCCTTTCCCGCTCACTTTTGAGCAGCATAACATGACTTCATTCATTTAAAGAGATAGTTTAATTGAAATGAGGAGGGACTGATCTCAAGTGGTCACAAGAGACCACAATAAAATACATAATACATAATAAAAGGTGTCTTCAGTGACCACCTGTGATTGAATCACTGAAAATGCATCTGAAAAATCTTGATCTAATATATATATATATATATATTTTTTTTTTTTTTCTCAAAATATTGAATATTCAAAATATAGTGGAATTATGTAACAATGCCACAATTGTAAAAATTAAAGTAACATTTTAAGACATACAGTTATACAATAAACAGTGCTGTTTGGTGCTACTATGAACTGTTTTATCTTTCAGTCCTTATCTTGTGAAATAACCAATGCAAAGATTTCCCCCAGCTTCATTTTCAATGCTAAAAAAAATCAATGAGCATACAGATACACACTGCCAGTACATTTAGCTCTGATTTAAGATATATCCGGCTATTTCCCCACACATTTTCAGTCTAATATTTTTTTCTCTGTCTGGATGAGAGCTGCGAGGCCACACACTTGTGTAGTTTAAAAGGGAACATTGATCATCAGTCCCAGAGATGGCAGCTGTGGTATTTTCCTGCCATACACAGACAGCGGACAGCTCTAAAATAGCCTCCATCCTTTGACTATGAGTCTAAATGATAGCTGCTGCCGGGCCAGGAACACAATTTAGAGACAGTGGGAGGATTTTGCAGTTGCAGCCTGAGGGACGTCACAGCTAAAGCATCACTGGAGCGCACTGTGCAGTCAGCCTTACAAAAAGGTACAACGCTGTTCAAACAAACGCTCCACACTGCAACGGCCCACCTGCCTAGCTGCTATTCTAAACTTCCTGCCTTTTACTTCACCACTTCTGTTGCTCAATCTCTGCCTGTTGGGGGTCAGAAACCTCCGCTAGTGTTGTACAGCTCAGGCTTGCTTTAATATTTAAGAAGCAAACACCACTGGGTAAAAACACACATGCTACAGGTTTCAATGTTATACTGAAATAAAGTAACATGTTCAGCCTGTGTCCTGACTAGGGTGGCCATGTGTTCAGATTTAGGTTGCACAGTCCAGTTATGAAATAACATGTCCACATTTATTACATTTTATACTTTATATATACACACAGTATATATATATATATATATATATATATATATATATAAATAAATAAAAGAATAAATGAAAATGTTAATATAAATCTATGTACATTATAGATATTCTCAGCATGGACTGCTTTGCTCTATTTTGCCAATCATTGAGTGTATGATCATGTTTACTTCCTGAATAATTCAGTGTTTTTGAATGAATCAGTTGAGCTATAAAGACAGTTGCTAAATTTAAAACTGTATATTACCATACTCCTCTTAATATTTAAAGAATATCCTGCAATGGCAAAAATGGTAATAGTAGCATAAGTACGCAGTTTCAAAATGAACAAGTCACTTGTTTTATTCTGTTCTGAACAAACTGGTTGATTGAATCAATGATTCACTCATTAAATAAGCAATGACTGGTATCACCAACTGGCAGTTTCATAATACTTCTACACTCAGTATATTTTGTATTTAACACATTAATCTCCAAACATTAATTATGCAATTGTAACTACAGTGTTTTTTGCAGTGCATTTATGGAATCTCTGATTAGCTTTAAACATCTGTAAATACATCTAAATACCACTTCAGATGCAGCATGTGTGCACACTTCTGTAGTGCAAAGATGGATTTTGTTGATATTGATTTCATTTTAATTAGTAACAGCCTCATAGTATCTTATCATTGTAATTGCATTTACCTTAAAACTCTAATTTTTTCAGTTTTTATCCTGGCCTCACAAATTTTTTGTCATTATAGAAATGGCCAAGAATAGTTCACCCCAAAATTAAACAATTTGTCATCATATACTCACCCTCATGTTGTTCCAAACCTGTATGAGTTTCTTTCGTATGTTGAACATAAAATAAGATATTTTGAAAAATACTGGTAAACAAACAAATGATCCCCATTTACCTCCATAGTATTTCTCTTCATGGTATAGAAGTCAATGGGAACCAACTGTTTGGTTTTTTGAAATTCTTGAGAATATCTTTTTTAGTATTCAACATAAGAAAGAAACATACAGTATACTGATCAGAAAAAAAAAAATCATTTCTGGGTTAACTATTTCTTTAAAGGCTGACAATTCATGCACAAGAGTATAATGCATTTTTATAAAGGAAATATTGGGGAATGGGTGACATTAATGAAAGAAATTGCCCATCACGTTCATTCATTACTCATTATGTTTTCTGACTCATTGTCTGCCCCCTGTGGTGAGGATGCGATATTACACACTAATGGTTTGCCAGTTAGTTGTACTAAAAGACAAATACACAGCAAAGCCAAACCATTAACAATTTATCAAAAGCTGCATGCTATTACGATAAAATAAACACGAATAACAGCTTCAGTGGAACATTTTGAACATAAACAATAAAGTGTAAAATCCTAAACTTCGCTACACTCTACTTCAAAGACTTTGCACACTACCCCAAAGACAGTGTTGCAGCGTGTGATAAGGGCCTGCTGCGTACCAGGCAGATGGTGCTGCTCTGTTCGTCTGAACGCTCAGTGGTGTTCTGAAGGGGAGGAAGGGAAGGTAGGTGCCCTTTCAATGTCAACCCTGACAGCTCCCTCAATTAGCCATCTCATAATTCGTCTGGTTCGGGTCTCTGTGGCGAGGACATCTGGAAGGGCCCCCACTGGACGGGGATGACTGGACACTGGTATCTACAGCTCAGTGATACAGGATCATTCACACACCTCCTGTCGTCCCAAACCTGCATGACTTTCTTTTCATTGTGGAACAAAAAATATGATTTAAATAGTGTCTCAGTGTTTGAGGGGGTTGAACGTAACACTGAACCCCTGCAACTTTCTTTTCATATCAAACATACATCAAAAAAAAAAGGTCATACAAGTTTGTAAAGACACAAAGGTGAATAAATGACTAAATAATTTACATTGTGAGTGAACTATTCCTTTACCTCCAAATCTCTACCTAGTGACTGTTGCAGCTAACTGCCATTAATTTTCGTTTTATTTTTACATTGAACAAAAAAAAGACATAATTGCAGCACATGCTAACAATATACAGAAAGTTTCATCCATTGATGTGGACACTAAAGTAGTTTATGTGAAATTTTTTGTGGTAACCAGGTAAACTGGTTGCAAAAGGCAATTCAAGACTATGCTAACCCAGTTGGTGTTGGGTAAATACCGACTTTGACCCTAACAAACACCACTCAAATGCACAACAATTTTCATTCTCAAATCAACGTCAGGCACAGATAGAAGGTCAGGTCATGTCTGTCACATCTCTTGCCAGAGTCACCCCAGCCATCAGGCTCCTGCTCCCTTCTGAGTTTTGTCAGCGTGTGAAGTTTAAACAAATGGCAGCTATCGATTCCACAACCTTGCCAAACTACATCTGCCTCTGGCTGGCAGGTGCAGCCCATGTAGAGGAACACACTATCTCTAATTATCCGCATCACACATCTTTCAGCAGCTGGCTGAAACACAAGCGGATGGTTATATCACCACAATATATACAAGCCAGTTATTTTCCATTGTTTGCTTAGTTTGCTTTAAATGAATGCTGTCAAATGCAGTACTTCAGTACCAAGTGATTGCAAAAATTGATCAAAATTTTGCCACAGTATTAAGGTAAACATAATCAG
This sequence comes from Enteromius radiatus, assembly GCA_032357445.1. Taxonomy (NCBI): domain Eukaryota; kingdom Metazoa; phylum Chordata; class Actinopteri; order Cypriniformes; family Cyprinidae; genus Enteromius; species Enteromius radiatus. Next base: position 10,166,581 of record JAUCMS010000044.1, on the reverse strand, counting down.
TTATGTCCAAAGTGAATGTAAATAATGCAATGAAAAATATGCAGCTGAATATAACTAGCACTGCCATTTATACTAATGTAAATGTAAATAACCACTGTAAAATAACTGCTTTTTACATTTTAATAATTTATATATTACATTTTTTGGACATTCCTTGAATAATTGCCTAAATATTTGTAGCAATGCTTAGACTGAGAAATACTAAAGTGGCATTATATTATATATATATATATATATATATATATATATATATTTTATTTTTTTTTTCGATTTGTTACTTGCTTGAGTTCTTGTGCGGATTACACCGGGTGAGACAGATAGAAAAGATTGGTGTGTCTTAAAACATCACTGCCCCCGTATTGATCTAAGGGCCAAACCCTTTAGACCACGCTGCCTCTAATTATTTTTAAAATCTTCCCGTAAACAAGGTCTGGCTGCTTATCAAGAGGGATGGCATGAAAATGAAAGCTTTGAAATAACAGTTTGTCAGTTCTGACAGGCTGTATTCCCTGGTGTTTTGCTCCCCTCCGATAGGAGCACCATGCTAATGGCCATAAACGAAGCTGTGACTCAAAGATGCGGTTCAAAGGCCTGCACTTCCACTCCATTAAACTGACCCACAGGTAACGTAAGCACTAACGTGAGACCCTAAAGGTTATCCTATAGGATTTTAAAACACTTTTAAGATTTCTTCACTTCCCCTCCCTCAGCCAGCTGTCTTTTCTCCATAGATGCACTGAGACTGGTGGCCATATGCTGGCTCTTTTACTAGCCGCGGGCGTTTGGAGAACAGTAGGAAGACGAGAGGAGAACACAGCACTCAAATCTGCATCACTAGTGCAGAGAGAGACTGCAGCACTGTCTCAACAACATCATATAGAGTGAATGCAACTTCCAATAAGGATTACGACATCCTGATTTATTCAAATTCAACATGTCAAAATTTGCAGCGTTGTGGATAATCTCTCATTTAATGTTTTTACTGACAAGTATTACATACTTGGGCTTCTCCAAACAAATTGCCAATGTGAAAACTCCATCAGAGATGCTGTCAAACGTAAACCCTGTTCACAGTGACAGCAACCTGCAGCGACAGCAACCATTCATTCATTCATTTTCAGTTAGAATTGTTGATTAGCGACTAGTGTCCAGGGATTATGAGATAATGCTTCTGTCAACATTTGACTGCTCTGTACCTCACCTGCTTTACACATTTTGCATATATACATTTGTATATAATTCTCACTCCTAGATATTCCACACTGTTCTGCTATTATTGTTGAACCGATATTATTGTAAAGTGAAAGCATTTTGGCCACTGGACTCTGGAGCAGTGGAACTTATTCTATATGGAGTGACAAATCATGCTTTTCTGATGGCTGAGTTATTTGGTGGACTCCAAGAGAACATTAACTGCCTGATTATGTGACAGATGAAACATTTTGGTTAGTTTTATATATAATTAAATTTTATATTTGATAAAATGCACATCATTTGAAAGACAAGACTCCACTTCATCAAACATAAAACATTCACATATTTCATTGCCTTTCTATAAACAGCTTTATGACACCCATCTCAAAATGATAAAGAATGTCACATATGATTATTGCTATCTACATACTGTATAGAGATATAATAAAAAAATAAATTGTAGAAAACTGAGCCAGAAATTCTAAGCGAGTTAGATTTATGCATTGATAATCATTCATCTTGTTCATGATATGATGTATTATGCAGCACTGCTGTATTCAAATGCTCTCCCCTGCAGAAATAAAATTGATTCCTTGTCAAAACAGACTGACATCTTCACCGACAATACATTATGTAGCCCACCGGTAATGGCCAACAACAGAAACGCATTCTAGCGACCAACAGCACAAACAAAAGGTCTGTACAATTACATTTAAACTAGGTTCAAATATTTTAAGAACAGACAAGCTTTCATTCAATAGTAAACAAAAGCCTTGCATTTTTGAGACACTGTGGGCACAATTTTATGAAGATGTCAACTGTGATGAAATCAAACTGGGTTCTTATGCTGGGGGTGGATTAGTGATCACTGGGGTTTCAGATGAAAGAAAAGCCCAGAGCAAAAGCAGACACAGGTTACACTGAGTTCACACATCCTGTCTGACATCTGGATCACTGTCGGTCACTTGAAATATCATAGTATATTTTTAAATCTCAGCGTGGATGCTTTGCAGTTACACGCGCAAGCATATACATTATTAAAGATACTCAATTTTCCATTTCATATGTTCCTCAGTAACATGAAAGGACTACTTTCATAGCATATGCCAAGATTTACTCTTCCTCTATACATCAGATTTAATCAATCAGATTTACTCAATCATTCAGCGTGTCATTGCCTCGCAGTGCTAATAAAAAGCAAATCAGACACATCCTGTCAGGGCTTCTGAGGATAAACATGTTGTGACCCACAGAAAAGCCAACAAATGAATATTGATTCTTTCTCTGGCAACCTCCTTGACACACGATGAAGAGTTTTATGTACTGTAGGGCTGGGCGATATGACCAAAATCTTGTTTTACAATATGTTTCATTTTATTTCACGGTAAAATGCTACACTGCATAAAGTAATATGAGCACATGAACACATGTCTCTCTGACAGTTCACTGATATAGCTGAATGGGTCCTCTTTCACTACTGACTGCTTAAAAATGTGTGCAAACAATACATTTACTGTATTATTTATACCCACCCCTAACTGCTAGAGGCAACTGCTAGATGATACATAGAACAACAGGAAGAACGATAGGACAATAGATGGACAGACCACATGATAATGTATTTGCAGGCTGACCTGTGCTGCTCTGGATGGTTCTGACAGTAGTGGTGGTCCTTGGGGGGGAGGCCGGGAGCAAAGGCCCATCGTCGTCCTGCGAGCAGCCCTGGTCGATGGCACGCACGTAACTGTGACTCCTCATGCGGAAGCACCCAGGCATGGGCAGGTCCAGGGCGTCCACTGCCTGTGACTCCATTTCACTGAACACACTCTCACACACTGCCTCGATCTGCCCGTTAACCTCAACCTCACTCACCTGCAGGCAGAGAAGAAGAGAGGAGAGATGCAGAAGGAAAGAAAAGACAAGAAATGAAAATTAGAAAAGAACAGTCAAGAGAAACAGACAGGGCAGAAATCCGGGAAAAGAGCAGTCCAACGTGCTTCAAGACCCACTTACCATGGGGCACTGTACTGAATATAGAAGTGAAAGGGAAAAACAAAGCCTGCAGAGACTGCAGAGATGTTATTAGGTGCAGGTAGAACACACAAGGCAGTGGCAAGAAGAGGAAGAGTCAAAAAAAGAAACATAGTGCGTCTTGAAGGACAGTTTCACAGGGTAAATGAAGGTGCAAGCCACACCAGCAGGGAGGAACTCAAGTGGGGTTTATTAAGAAGGTGGAAGACAGCGAGACAGTGCCAGGATCAACATGTTCATTAGTGTTGATCATAACAGAAACTGAGGGTGACTGAGAACGGGTGGTTAATGAAGATGTGATAAGGTAGAAGTGTGGGAAGAGGATTTTAGAAAGGGTGGGTGACAAGGTCTACAGCTTGATACTCTGTCCCAATCACTCATGAGAGCTAGATGGGTATGTTATTATTTACTAACTGTGAAGTGCAGAGTCTATAAAGTCTTTACAGGAAGGTCTAAAGAATTTCTAATGTTAACAGTCCTCGTTTATTTTGTTTTTTGAGCTCCCATCAAAGAGCACATGCCGTCTCAGAGTCAACGTCGGCGCCAAATGACAATGATGTAATGCTTGCCATTTTGTAATTAGCATGACAAATCAGTGCTTGGGGACTAAGTGTGCCTAAGACGAATGAGTAACTGATTAATGCCTGATTGAGTCTGATGAATGCCATCCCAGTTCTACAAAACATGGAGCATGGAGTTGGTTTAATGTATACATCTGTGATTGAACAATGTTTATGGTGATGGCCTAAATTCATCTCTCCGGTGGATGAACTGCAGGTCGATTTCATGGATTTTAACTGGACTTGCAGGACTAATCTGAACCGATTTTAACCTTCCTCCCCCTGCACCCCGCTATGACGGTGTGTTTGGGGGTGAGCACAAACCTGGCTGATGGTGCTCATAGCCCTCATGTAGCTCTCGTTGCGCGAGCGGTATTGGGGAGAGGCTAGCAGAGCTTTGGGGTCCAGGGTGTCCAGGCTCCTATTGATGGAAACTTCACTCACCGCCCGCAAGTAGCTGTGACTCCGGATCTGCAGCTTTGGAGAGTGTTCTGTGGAGATACTGTACATGGAGGAAAGAAAAACAAGAGATATTTATTTATTTGCTGAAAGAGAAAAATGTAGTACCTGCCTATTTTTTATTTATTTAATTAATTAAAAATCATTTGAGATAATAATCAATAATGGTAATTAACATTATGTGTAGATAGATGTAATTTTTACATCAAATAACAATATTAATAATAATAATATATATAATAGAAAATATATAATCATGCTATAAAGCATATTTTGAAAAAATACATATTTTTTTGTGATTGTGAGCAAATCAAACACTCATATAAGACCTCTGCATGTGTCCAGTCCACAGCAGCGTACATTATGGATGTGGCTCTTTAAATAGATAAAGCGACGGCTCCATCAGGTCACTCAGGCATAAAGCAGGTGGGGTGAGCGCAGCACACGGGCAAGGAGAGAAACAGCTAAACTCACTTAAGGCCACCCACGCAGCCCAGCACACACATTCCCGATACTTGCGCTGGCACTTTGCTGACAGGCAGACACCTTGCATCCGCATCAGCAGTATGGGAATTAGTGGGAGCTCCAGCATTGGTGTAGATCTCCCACCCTCTATCTGCATGGCTTCACACATACATAATAAGTGAACACAGCAACTCCTCGCGGAGCGGTGCGGTCCAAAACACCCCAGGGCATCTCTCTACACTACTGGAGAACAGAATGGCTAAACTTCACAAGAAGTGCTCCGAGGGGGCTGCATCCCCCATGGTGAACCTGGCTTTGAGGAACCGGTTATGCATGATGTCATCGTTGCGGAATAAGCTGATAAGTTTCCGCCTCGCTGTCGCGGCCGTGTTGACGGATTGGCCGCTGTGCGGTTGTTAATTACGTCAGCCATTCACAATGCAGCGCTGTGCCTCACATTCTGCTGCAGTGGCAGCTCCCCGAGGCATCTAAGACTGTCTATTTTCATGCTTCACAAAGATACGGAATTGCATCTGATGACTAATGTACATGTGAGTTATTCGGTCTTCTGAGCTATAAAATAAGCAGCTCAACTACTACTTAATATAAAGAATGAGCTCGATAAATATATACGTCAAACACTCACTTAGTATTATTAATCATAAGCAGACAAAGTTAAAGGTCAAAGCACTGTCCCCTGGCATATAATCAGGGCATTAGTTGGTTGAAAGGATTGTGACTGTACTCTGAAGCAAACAAACCTCCCTTGCACATGCAGATGTAACACTGGCATTTGAAGCTTTTCTTTGTCAATAAACAGATAAAACCATCAAAATGCGGGATTGAGGAAATTCCACAAGATGAAATATTTATGAGTGTTCATAATGCCAGAACAGTATTACAAATCTGCAAATCCTCCAATCCTTGTCTGGGCTTTCCACTGCGCTTAGGGTGGAATCTCGGAGCTCTTTCGTAGAGCTTGAGCAGATATCAATCTGAAATTGAAGCAAAGAAATTACACTGCTGTCTTGTCAATCCTACAAGTCAGACAGTGTTAATCTCAGCAACCAAATTACTGGGGAAAATGTTAACAAAGGATTTTCGATTTCACTGATGAAAATCAAGTATCTTAAAGTATAGAGTTTAAGATAGTATACAATTTATATATATAATATATATATATATATATATATATATATAAACACTGTATGTCTGCATATATGAATCGAAATGTGCTTTTTTTCAACCAAAATGTAGATACAAAACCCCAAGAAATAAAATAAACCAAAATAAAAATAATATTACAGTGAAATAGTGATTAAATTTAATGGATATTTTTACTTGCCATGTGACAAAAAACTAAGAATAAATAAAAAAGTGAGAATTATCACAGCACATTAGTATACAGTTATTATTAAACGTTTTCATAAACCTTGCACAGGTAAAACAAAAAACATCATGAAAAAAGACTATGAAATAAATGTAAAATGTAACAAATTAAAAAATTAAATATTAAAATGTCACATATACTAAAATTAGCTCTGCACATTAGACTCCTGAAAGAAAAGAACAGAACAGAAAAGAATGCAAGGAACAAGAACAGATACAATAATGAGAACAAACAATTGATTTAATGAACTCAAGCCACCTACAGACCATTTGAGGCAACCTTTTTAGACGTATTACAGCACAAATCTGTTACTATGGCAACCTCAAAATGACTAACCCCCGTGCTCTCTCTATCACACACACACAGTGTACTTGCATGTGCTGTGATGTGCTGGACTCTTTAAAACCACAGTAACATAGTCATTTTGCATATTAAGCCTGCTAAATTTATCAGTGGAAAACCTGCAAAGTCAATTAATGTTCAGAATAACTGACGAGCTCCTGCTGCTTACAAGACCTCAGTCAACTGGCATGGGAGAGTGTTTTACAACGCACAAGCTTTTAAGGAAGTCTCTGGGCTAATTAGAGTAATTACTTGTACCTTTGCCACTGCAGTGGCGTGCCATATTGTCCTTCCTTAATTAAATCTGCACTCTACTCCTGACCGGCAGGAATAAAGGTGTTTTGTTACTGTGGAGCACTGACTGATATCTCCGCTGTGGGAAGCATGTCTTTCTGACCATCTAATCTCGCACCCTTCAATGTGTCCGTGTGGATCCTTTATGGGTTCTGCTCGTCAAGCTGTGCTAGGAGCCCCAAGTCATACAGCAGGTTGGTAATTAGTGCAGAGCTGAACCCTGGCTGATTAGCCACTCATTACTCAGCAGTAACAGAAAAGCCTGGTGACCTACATGAACAGGAGTCAGGAGCCCATGGGGAAGCAGGGCATGGAGGTACAACAGCTCAGCCCAATCAATCTGAGCACAGAGCTAGACCAAACCAAAGGAAGAACACAAAGAACACAGTTTCAAGTGGTAGTCAAAGGGCACGAATGCCCAGTTTGAGGTTAATGTTTCGCTTAAGCTTTAAATTAAATGTAATATCTCTCAAATCCAATGGCAGTCATTTGATATTATTTAATTTATACAACAGTGAGTCTTTGACGCCCCTCTGGATAGACTGCTAATGGATTTTCAATTTGAATCACAAAAACATGATTAATTTGAATTGCGCATGACCTAGAAGGAAAAAGCTTTTGTATATCACATTCATGTTCTTAGCAAATGCTTTCCTAACAAAGCAATTTACTGCATAAAATAGTAAATACATAAAAAAGCAATAAAAATAGCAAAATAGAGAAAAAAACTGGACTCTATTACATATAAATATATATATATATATTAATATATGTATGTATTTCTGTCAGAACCACTATCATTAATGATGATTGACAATTTGCATATAGTTTTGATTGGCGGACAAGCCTGAGCAATGCGAAAAATACTGAAAGACCTTATATATGGATGCTTAAATAGGTGTCGTAATACTATAGGTAGATAAGGATCAGCTGAAAGTCAGCTGATGCAAGATTGACTAACATGACCTGCCAGAACTATCGCTACGCTGTGTCCAAAATAAAGAAGGGAACTGGTGTTCTTGTCGTGCTGCGGGGGTAGTGAAGGTCAGGAAGTGTTCGCGGGGGAAGGGTCAAGGTAAGGGGCGGAGTCTGGCAGCTCGAGAGGTGGTGGCTTCTTTAGCAGCTTCGTCCTGCTTGGCCCTCACTACATGTGAAAGGAGACAATGGCCCAGCAACCTAGCCCGACAGCAGTCTTCACGGGTGCGGTTCTTGTCTGGACCGCAGGTCCAGCGGCTCACATCTCTGGCGGCGTGGCGATCCCTCAACGCACCCTTACTGGACCCACGAGGCCACCAGCGTGCATGCATTGGGGGGGTGCGAGGAGAGGTGCGTTCTGTCTTTAACAGCGACGGTGATGAGGGAAGGCTGCTGACCCGTCACAATATGTATATATATATATATATCAGGGCTTGACATTGGCACCTGCCCACTCGCCAAATGCGGGTAAAATTCGGCTGTGGCGGGTAAAAACATTAGTCTCACTAGCCACTTTGGCGGGTAGTTTATTC
>JAUCMS010000044.1:10147853-10158238 GCA_032357445.1 Enteromius radiatus | reverse complement strand
GAAAAACTTTTATTTTGGATGCGATTAATCGCGATTAATCATTGCCCAGCACTAATATATATATATACACACACACATAATGCACAGGAATTAACAAAAATCTAACCAAAAAAAATCCACCACCCTTTAAATTGTGCAAATTGAAACTGCACCTAATGGAAGCAATTTTGCATATTTTTGAAAACTGCAATGGAAACAGCTATTTTCACGTTCAAAGGTCACTTGGAGTTTGTAAAATTCACATGAACCTCTTATGTGGTTGCTCTCAAGTATAAGGGGTTTTCCTTGCCATTAATGCTTAAATAATTGACTCTACGGATATTTGCTGAACAAATCTGTAATGAAAATGCATTGCTGCTATATGCTATTATAGTTTTATTAATATTTTCAATTTGTTTATTATTTTGTAGTGTTTTTCTGTTTTTGATTTAATTTTTATTTTCCTATTTTTATTTAAGAGTAAAAAAAGGAATGTCGAAAAGACAAAAGCCTGACTAAAATGACATGTCCTATCATAAAAACTGTTTAAATAAATGAGAACCCAAAACAACAGAGATCTGAGTCCCAGAAAAATTAATATCTTGACTAGAAAAACAGACTCTCCCTGCACCTCTCCATAGGGAGATGAGTGCAGCACAGCAGATAAAACAGACAGTTAATAAACTCGTCATTCTCTAAAGCTACATGCTAACAGATCTGCATGCTTGGCAGGTGTTAAAGGTGTTGACTACAGCACTGGTGCGCTTTAAAATGGGGACTGGACAGGCAGAGGATTTCGAGGTGTTAGGTGGCCAGCTGGATGATTATTACGTGGCTAAAGCACAGTCATTCTTTAAGAGATGCCAAGCTTTGGATACCAACGCAGAAGAACATGGTTAGAGATGTTGCCAAAATCAAACACTTTCATGCTTACTTTTATTTCACTTTACTTGCAGTTTAAGTAGCTAACACATGCATTATATTATGAATTTCTTAACTGTGGAACTCTATGGAATAATAAAAAAATAAATAAATGTAAACTGAAAATCAATAACCAATTACTGAATCAATTCAAATTATATAATAACTGCCATCAATGCAGTCCAGATGTTTTTATTTTGAAGGTGTTGGATAACTGAATCTACTAATCTAAATATCAACACAACTAGATATTATACATCTTTTGCTTCTTGGTTATTGTTGAATAATATTTCTTAATAATCTTTTTGTCCCAATTCCACAACAAATCTGTCATACTGGTTATGGAATCAGCTTTCAGGTTATCAGTAAGTCATTTTCTTTTATTTCTGGTAGCATTTATTGTATTTAAAGTTTTCAAATAGTTTTAGTCATTCAAAAAGATTTTTTTTCCACTACAAATATTAATACAAACTACACAATGGATCTAAATCTTAAACTTACTTTAGAGTGGTCATCTCTGTGAGTGATGGCTGGGTGGCTTTGAGGTAGCTGGCCCGTCGTGCCTGCATCTTGGGCGAGGGTTTAGGGCTGCCGTCCGAGTCGCCGCTGTCATCCTCCGCCATGGCTTTCACGTAACTCCCACTGCGCATGCGTCTGCATGGGATATCCTCATCTTTCCCCAGTGGAAAGCCTCCCCACTCGTCTTGAGGGACCTGCGGGGTCAGAGGTGACAGTGTGTCACGGACCTCTTTTGAAAGGTGCATGTCACTGTCCAAACTGCCTTCCATGTGCTCAGCTCCACAAATCACCCATATACACACACACACACACTATCATTCCTCTCTTTGAGCCGGCAGAGATAATTAATGAGGCTGCCGGTGTGAGCTTGCATGATTACACTAACGACGCCTCCCTGGGTAGTTAAGCATCTGTCTCAGTGCAGCTCTCCCAGGGCAAACTCTCATCAATAGGACTCACTGAAAGAATGAGAAGTTGGACTACGGTTTCAGGAGAGAGAAACAACTCAGACTGACAAAAGAGAGAAAAGCTTTAATTTTCAACTACTTGGTTTTATGATAATCAAATGCTAATAATCTAATTGAAATAAAGCCTTGGCAAATGCTATTAAGACTACATAAAAGCAATAAGATTATGTAATAAAATGAGAATTGTATAAATCCTACTTTGAAGACTATTTCTGAAGTGGACCAGTGTGCAAAAAACTGCAAAACAAACAAAAAAATTATCATAAAATTAAAGCTTAAAAACTTTGAGTACTTAAAACTACTTAAAAAAATAATAATGCCAGTTTGTTATAAATATCATTGTTCAGCACATACATAAGCAGTCCTATAATTCATTTTAATTGAGTTTACATTCACAGAAGTCTGTTAGTCTTGGTGGTACTATTATCATATAACAACAAGGATCCGCAGTGTTAGTTTGTTTGTTTAAATTGTTTAAATGACTCACAAAAACATTGATTAAAGTAAATTAATTAATTAATAAAAACAAAAATGATTCACTAATTACTACAGTTGGATAAATAACATTATATCAGGAAAATAACTGGAAAGAATTTTGGTCTATTTTTACATATATATTATTTTATTATTATGTGGATCTGGGAACAATAGAACACTGTTTCCATGCAAAAATCAAACATCAATTCAAAGTGTCAGAAAGTGAGCATGCAAATTACTAAGGCCATACAAAACTCCTCCTAACAGAGAGCACAGCTGTGTGTATGCTGCATGCATCACTCTGCGCAGAGGTTCATTTTAAGGTTTGGAAAGAGATTCTCGGCTGGCATCGAGAGAAAATCCCACTTTAAAGAATTTCACTGTGATTATATGAATCAGTGCAGAGCTTGCGTTACTGGGGAAACGGCTGGCCTTGACGTCAGGAAGTGTATAAAAGGTAGTCAAAGGAAGAATGACTCCGGTAACACCGGTTCTTTGCCCACACACATGCACACAGACCCGACAAACACAAAAACTTCCTTCAAAGATACCAAAAACACCCACACAAGCCTTTAGTCAAGTCGAGTCTGATGAGCCGAAAATGAAGATAAATCCTGCTGAGCAGATCTGGGTACAAGAGTCCTCACAGCAGACTGGGCCTCACTACTTTATTTCAAGGGATGAAAGACTGTGTCCCACATGAGAGCTACCATTTGCTTCCATTAACAGAATTTTAAGTTTATATCTTTAGGTGCTTATTCCACACATTTTAAAAAATGCAGTAAACAATGTTGGCTGCTATCCAGACAAGGGCTGTGTGACCGCAAATCAGGACTCTAACTCGAAAGCTTAATCAAAATAACATCTTTTTTGATATGGCAATTATACTTTTATATATGTGTTAAAATATATGTATTAATACACATGTTATGTGGAGGGGTGATCGGCCACTGAGCATTATCGGCCGATAATAGCTTGGGCACATTTGATCAGTGGCGTCTAAAAAGGTCAATCTCAAAAACCGTTTCCAAGCTGGATGTGTCTGCAGTAAGAGACATGCAGTGCATCATCTCAGTCTCTGTCCGGTACGGGGGAAATAATCACAATGCTAAAGGTGAGGTACAATTCCTTCTAAAGTAACCCTATTATACCATTTCCAATATTACCTTTCATGCAGTGTGTATGTGAATGTAAACGATCTGCAAAGTTGTTAGTCATTTGAATCCCACTTCCGGGATGGCTACATGTCACGGCGTAACACATTTGAATAATACTGACAATTACATTGTACGTTGGCTGGCCGCGAACAACTTAACCCTGCCCATACTTCATTTTACTGACGACTGCTGTGCACAGTGGACCAATCGCAAAAGACTGGGCCATCTGACCAATCAGAGCTGAATAGGCTCACGGAAAGGTGGGGTTTAGTGGGAATGAATCTTAGAACTACTTTGAACGAATTGTTTGAGAATCACTGTAAAATGAAGTGGAAAAAAAAAGCATTTTTCAACCTTCCATGCATGTAACCCTATTGTAAGAGACTTCCAAAACAATATTAGGAGCCTTAAAAAAAACTGCATAATAGGGGCACTTTAAATAACTTGTAAAGTAATTTGAAAACCTTATGTGAGATGGAATTTGACTAACAGTGTGTGTGAATCAGCGCGCGCTGCACAGCTGACACAGGAACTCTCACTGGCACAATGGAGGCAGGGTTGCATTGTCACTAAAGTTTATAAACTACAAGTCTTGACAGTGTTTACAAATCTTGCAAAATTCCAGGCTTTCTGCAATCAGACGTACATTTCAAATCGGAATATAATTTCATTTCATTCACATGTGTTTCATATAACCCCTTCTGAATTACAATCTTCCATCAAAATGATTTTTTGACATTGAATTATTCCAGCTGCTCTGAGAAAAGGCTGTATATATGATCTGCCTCCTGCAGTATCCTCACAGGCCTTGTGGCCAGGACAACTTCTTTAAGTTTACACACAACATAGTGACTCAGTCAGTCCCATAATCAAATTTCCTGCGCAAATCTACCCATTCCACTCAAATTCGAAAACATTATTATAAGGTAACCATTGTGAATCGGGCTAAAATAAGGTGACAGTTTTGAATACCAGTTGTTTAATATTTTTGTGTTTTTTTATTATAGTATTATTATAAATAATAAGAATACTAATTAATTTCATTATCATGTCATTCTAATACATGAAGTAAAGTTTTACTGTTCATACTGTGCATCCCTATAAACAATCAAACCTGGAGTTTTATTTCAGAAAGAAATAATCTAATCTAAAATTAAGAATCACTGAAAACACTATACTGATTGATCATTATTGTGATCCTCCTCAATGCGTACACACACACACACACACACACACACAAACATGAAACCCTAAATGTCTGTATAAAATCTACAACATCAACATCATAATTCTAACTTGATATCGACAGCAAATAACAACTTGCTAAACATCTAAAGAATCTTTCCACAAACCTTTAGAACAAGAACAGCACAGTGCAATGCCCTGTCACTCACGGTTACTATGGCAACTGGCGTCCAGATTTAGCCCTGAAGAAAGATGCCAATTATTCTTTGTATTGACAGAGCATGATAGAGAACATGTGAGACATCCTGCCAGCTCAATTTAGCCTCTGAATTAGTATGTGGCTGCCCACGTGCAAACTCTGATTCACAATGCGCTGCAGGTGGTTTTCTCTAGTTTGCTCGTTTAATACATGTATAACGTAACGGGTTACCTCATTTGTCTGTTTGCTCGGACTATGAGGACTGTGCAGCCTTACGTATAAAAGGAATAGGAAAAACTTTAAATATTACCTAATGTTATACCTCTTACCATTACACTTTGTAGCATGTTCCTGGGGGTAGGGGTTATGTAGATTTTATGTAAAGCTGATTCTAATCCTTACCAGCTGTTTGTTGTAGGTCTGTAAAAGAAAATATATTTCCCTTGTGTATTATATTTCAGATATTGTTTAAGCTAACCTTGATAACCAAGTGTTGTTCATTTTAACCCAAAAAGTACATACTGCAGCTTTAGCAAACTGTTTTGCACCTTGGTTTCTTCAACTTCATGTGGAATTTAAATTCACATGGATGAATGGAAAGGAAGCCAATTATTCACTTCTGAACTTTGCAGTGCTCAGTTGCATATGGTATATACTAAGCTAGCAGGCTAATCAGCTAACAGTATGCTAAGCTAGCACGTAACCGTTCATGACACCAATTATATTGGATGTAGTCCTCTTCATACACATCTACAAGTCATCTACATACTCATTCAACTCCACCACCTACACAGACAAACACATACAAACTCACACATAACCCAACAAAATAAGAACTTAGTAAAAACATTGGTAAAACAAGTGATTTTCAGGTATAGAGAGGGAAATAATACCAGTCAGAGATTGAATGGATCCAAACAGATGCTTGTCAGCTAAACAGAAAGTAAGGCAGCTAGTGGGTTGCACTTACTTCTCGGCAGAACTCAAATCAAAACTGGAGGCTCTCTCCAGTGGTGGAGGAAGAAGAGGAGGGGTGGTGGAAAGGTGGAGGTGGGTTAGGTGAGCATGTGGGTGTAGGGGAGAATTGAAAGGCATTTTGCATACCTGCAAGAATTGGCATGAGCGCTCCTGCTGACAAGCCTCTGCTTTCATTAGAGCCTTATCTACATTTACCGAGGCCTTCTGGTAGACTTGACGTGCTCTGCTCACCGTGAGAGAGGACGACCACGAGCTCTTCTTCACGAGCTGTGACGCGTCCACGCTCAGCGGGATGCTCGTGCACGTCGAGCACTTGCCCAAATCATTGCTGCTGCGGGAGTTCTTAAGTGCCTGGTCATTGATGGTGTTGTAGGCTTCCAAGAAGTACTGCGACTGTGACTTATCCGGGTGACGGCCCATGGTCATGACGCCTGGTGGTCCATGGTGAAACAGACAGGCCTCGCGTTCCAATTCATCCGAGCTCCAGTAACCAGAAGGTGGTGTCCTGTTCTTGGGTTCAGCCGACTTGCAGCGCTCCCGGCTCTTGCTGCGCTTGCGATGCCGAATAGCAGGGGGTTCACCGTCGGGGCTGGCCTTGCCTCCGTTGATGCTGCCCTTGCCATGGCCGTGACCATGGTGTGGGCCCTCTAGTGAGTGGGACTTGGTGAATAGCTTCTGAACGGAGTGCACCAGGTGCCGGATTCGGCCAGGGCTGTCGCTCCGTTGCTCCAAGGCTGCGGCAGCACGCTTGTACTGAAGTGTGTGATAGCCGTCCCGAGGCACTGGGAGTTGCCTGTCAAACTGATCCAACAGGGCGACTGGGAGACGCTGTTGACCCTTGTTGGCTGAAACCCCTCCTCCAGTGTAGGGAACCACAGCGGTCTCGTCCTTCAGCTCGTGCTGTGAGCTGTAGTGTCGGCGGGGGAAGGTCCCGTAAGGCACCACGCAGTCGGGTTGGTAGGGGCTTCTCTGGGAGTAGTAAGAGTGGTCGACCGGGTGGGGGTTGTCGATCTGGCTGATGAGGTAGGGCTTGTGGTCCAAGTGGTGACCCATGGAGTCAAAAGAGGTGTCACAGGTCACCACGTGGTGGTGGCTGCGGCTGCTGGATAAGCCTTTCATCACAGAGATGGAATCATCCAGCGAGGGTCGGAGGCATCCACGCACAGTACGGCTCCAAAGTGACCTGACGGTCTGCAGGGAACACATAGAAAGACATAAATGACCGTGAGCTTAATGTGCTAATGTTTTCATGTTTTGTTTTGCTCTGTGGGTAAATAACAGGATACTATTTTCTTTTTTTGCACATCAAATAATTTATTTAAAAATACAATTCACAGATATAGTGACTTGAATATACCTCAGATCTGAAATTTGAATTCTGAATTAAAATTCCAAGAATATATTATAATATTTACAGAAATATCCACATTTCAAATGTGACAAAAACTTTTCTCTCACTTCTGCTGATTGTGGTAACTGGAAGCAGTGCCAGTGGATGTTGTAAGATGTATTTGTTGCACGTGCCTCTGGGAAATGTAGGCGCAAAGGACAATGTTTCTGACTTCAGCAAAATAAAACCAGTTTCCTCTTGGCTTTTAATGAAATCCTCTGATATTTTTCTCTAAAAATCCTCATTTTGTGCTTCTAATTTGTGACCAGTTTTTTGTTTTGTTCGTCATTGATCACACAATGCAATATCTTCCGTCATCCACCAAGACTGAATCTGCGTGCCATAGTCAGCAGAAGTGAGAAAAAAGCGTTTATGTTTGAAATATGGATATTTATCTTATTATATTCCTTTATCCATCCTGGAGCCATGTGGGGGCATTTTATTAAGGATGTGCATACTTTATTTAACATCTTCCAAAGTGTATACAGCCAACACCTGCTTATAAGAAAATATAATATCTGAAATAAGAAAGTCACATACACCCAGGATGCTTTGAAGGCAAGAAAAACCCAGCCCAATTTTCATTTTTGGGTGAACTAACCCTTTAACCCCTTCACTAGCAAGTACCAGTTCAATAAAACTCTTGTTCTTTGCAAATTGGAACCACAACCACTTTGCGAAGAACAATATGAACTCAAACCTAACCAAGCAGAGCTGATCTGATCAAACACCTTGTTAGTTCAATGAACATCTGTGTTTGACATTACACAGCAACAGTTGGGCTTTCAAAATGTTTTTCGTCTGACAGTACTTGAAAGGATTATTCAAGGCTGAGAAGTCTTGACATACTTTTCGGTTCTTCTCAGAGGGAGGGGAAGAAAGCTAAGATTCAGATGATAGATAGACAATGTAAAAAGGAAAGTAGTATTGAGAATCACAATGAAGTATTCAAGAGGAACTAGGTCCTTTGGTGTTCTCGGAGTTAACTTATGAGTTAAACTTTTTTTTATTTCAATGTTAGCTCACATAGCAGGATGAAGACACAGGGAGGAAAATATATATTTCAATACTTTTTTCCCCAGTTATATCCCTGGGTAATTATAATGTATATAAAATAGTCTAGAACATGGGAGGGTACAGTATGTTCAGATTTGCCTGTTTTTCAGTGGTCTTTTTTTATTCATGGGATTTACACAAGGAGGAGAAAACATTGGTGTTTGAGGCTCACAGTACGTAATTTCCATGTACAGAACTATACCAACTATACCACCAATTGCCTTCTATGGCACCTTTAAAAGACTTTTTAGACGCAGGCCCAACATGTTAACTAATGACTAATTCAATCAACTAATCAAGTAGAACAACCCCTAGAACATTACTTTTATTTCATTCAATCACAGCTACTTTTAGCCGCTCTCTGTCAGAATCATTAAGATCAGTGCATGTTGAGCCTGATGGGACACAAGGCAGCACTAAGTCTACTGGGGCACTATTTCAACATGAAGCCTGATCATTACTCCCTCCTAGAGCCTCTGATTTGAGAAAATCTAAATTTCCTTTTTATACCGATGTCTTTTCAGATGTTGTCAGAGCCCAGGCTTTCATCAAGGCTCTTCTTGGAAAGCTCGCCACTCAGTAATAGCTTGAACTTAGTTCACAAAAATCTAAACTGATTGTCCTATTTATCAGTCAGGCTACCTATTGTCTATCTATTATCTATAAAATTAACTGGGATAAACCACTTCGTCAGGTATGTGATGTGACTGAATCACTCATGCGAACAACTTTGTCATCCCAATTTTGGGTTTTTTGTAAGGCATACAGCCAAATGTGGCTAACTGCAGATGGTTAGCATATCCTCATTCAGCCACACTAATTGCATGACGTTGGATATGAAGAAGAACATTTGTTCCAAGAAAGAGAGAAAGAGAGAGAGAGCAGCAGAGAGAGTGAGAGAGAGCCAACCCTGTTATTAGAGAGGTTATTATTGGGCCTTGTGACAGTCTAATGGGAGGGGGCTGTTGCAGCTTGGAGTGCAAAGCCACGAATCTCAAACACCTACATGCCACACACTCATATCACACATACACAAACAGGAAGAGAGGAGCTCATTTACAGCAAATCTTTAGACAGCCAATTGCAAAGCCACTGATTCACATAGCACTGGGGTTCACATTGGCGCTGTGAATCAACCAGATATACATCATCTGTAGCTCTTGCTCTGTACATAACTATATATACACACACACACATATACTGTATGACCAAAGTTACATCATGATAACTTCTGGAGGGATTGGCATGGCAACTTACATCACAATAGCTACATTAAACTCTGATGGAAACACATTTATCAAATAATTTCCTCTGTGTGCATGTGCCTTTGCGCTAATAGACAGGATAGCTGGAACAATCTTGTTGACACAGTAACTATCGTTATGGTCATTCTGTTATGGATAAGCAAAGTCTATTGTCTAAGTATTTCTGTATAATAACTGCATTCCCAAACAGCAGCATCCACCTTCAAAAGCAGTGACCGCATTTATTGTGTTTCGTCAGCTCGCTCTGAGGCTAGAGTACGCTAATTTGTCTATATCGTATATGAAAATGTTAGATTATATTCAGTGCCTTTTACTATATTTTATTGATATTTAGTGCCACAGTTTTACCAGGAAGTGACATTTTTGTTCTCTTTGACTCGTTGGATGGAACCGGTACTTTATTTGCATATGTTTTTTGCAATATTCCAGTTTTGCGCATAAGTTTATTTAAAATTTTTTGGATGTAAACATAGCTAATGCTAATGTAGTTGGTCTTGGCAGAATAGATATGCTAAGCTACTGCTGCAGAAGAGCAAGTACCAAGATTTTTTACTACCAGTACATTCACAGTAAGAAATGCTGCTTCTGGGGAAGGTGGAGGGTTTCTGAAGTTCACTGCAAATACTAGGGTTCTAGGCAAGTGTTTGAATATTGAGCACCAAGCTTACTGGCTGCTGATACAAAAGGGCCAAACAACTGCAGTATGTGATTATGTCAGTATGTCAGATTGAGTTTGACCTATCAGACTGTGCCAACGTTTTTTGAGGAAATTGATAATTAAAAAAAAAAAAA
>JAUCMS010000044.1:10121480-10139143 GCA_032357445.1 Enteromius radiatus | reverse complement strand
GCTTACTTAGTAACCGTTGCTAGGATGTGTGATTGGACAATGGCCGTTTTGGGGCGGGGTTTTGCGAAAGGTCCATTCTACATTCTCTGAATTGCAGGTCATTATGATCATCTGACTTTGTTTAGTGTAGTAAGCGATGAGCTCTCCAAAAGCAATACGAACAAACTAAAGAAAAAGGCACACCACTGGGTTTTCAGACTGCCAAATGACCTTTTAATGATAGGGCAAGCATTTGAATGAGGATAATTAAAAAGCTATTGGATTGGATTTCTAAGCAACTATGTGGAGTGATAAGGGAGATTATGTTGCTAAATCAGGACCAAAACCCCAGTGGCATGGTATTTCTCCAGTGGGCTCAGTCCTTTACATTTAAGCACTTGAGTTGGGAAGCCATTCAGGATAACTATTGTACATACTGTACATACTCCATGAAAGTACAGTGCTGTACTAAATGAATGCAGCATTCTTCTATTCATGTAACATGACACGTTGTTGACTTGACTCTTATCTAAGTAGTAATACTTTCCTGGCAAAGTTTGTTCTTTGCAATTTGTTGCTTACATAAACTAAACTCTGTTCCTTAGTGATAAATAATAAAAATACACAACACACACTGTACTAGTACTATGCTTTCCAAAAATACTATGACAACCATAATATTAATCCAGATTAAATGTAAAACCACTCAAAATACAATGATTACTTACTGTGAATATATTGTCAATATAATGTATTTGGTCCACCTACAGTAGTACTAGACTACAATATTCTATTCTAGATTTTTGAATGAAGAAGTGATTAAAAATTAAACTAAATTTGAAACAAATAAAAATGTATTACCTCAGAAATTTAAAAAGGCAAAAAAAAGTTGTTATTTGCATGGGAAAGTGAAACTTGTTGCATGGTACCATGGAGTCGTGTTCAAAAAGAACTGAAATTAGTTTAAATGAACTGAATTAGGTTATGTAACCACCCACCATGAAAAAAAGTGGGATCAAAAGTTAGAATTGCTATTATGGCAACAGGTTCCTTCCTTTACCTTCATACTTTACAATAATAAAAATCTACATTTTTTTCTGTCAATTGATATTTCAAGGTTATTGAAAAGTGGAAAACAATAAAAGAAGCATTATGGTGCAACTTTAGCAAAGGGAAAGGTCTGGTTGTGTTTTATCATATTAACTGTAAGCCGTTTTATCTGACAAAATTGAAGTGGGGTCCACATGAGAGATGTTTAAAGTCAGTGCAGATGTTATCTGTCAACACACATCCTCCACTGATTAGCCGCTCATCCCACAGGGCTTAAGCATCCTCCCCTAGGCCCAGCATTCGTGACACCACTCCATTTTTTCTTTCAATCAAGCCGTGATTACAGCCTGGGAACTGCAGACCACAAAGACCCCTCTCTAGCCAATCAGCTGAAAACGTTTGAGTTTTCTCAAGTGAAGAAAATACAAGTTAACAGAAAAACAGGTGCAAAGATTGTCGCAGGTTCTGAGGATTTTCATGCTTTTTTACATCTTCTATTAATTGAATATTACCAAGATACTGTACATACCAAAAAGTATATAAAGTGTACATATCATTTACAGGTGTTTCTAGGGCCTTGGATGTTACAATAGCGCTAAAAGGAAGTCCATGTAACTCCATCCTCAAAAAGGGAGTCTCATGTGTTCAGTCAGCAAGCAAGTAAGTATTGATAAAGGCTATTTGTGTGCAGGCTAATCAAACAGTGGGATTGACCCAAGCTTTGTCTGCACTACAAAGCAACTCTAGGCCAAATGCCAGTATGCTAACTTATGTCTTCCCTCATTTATTTCTACATTTTTCTATGTATATACACAAATCAGCCATGTGTGCTTTTTTTACCCACTCAATTTTTACTTATTTTTTTACATTTCTACTTTGTCCAGCTAAACTTTTAGTAACAACTTCTCCAGAAGTAATGTCAGCCCACCAGCTGGACTAGAACCAAACCAGCATAAACTAGCCTGGACCAGAATTGAAATTCATACTAAAGCAGGCTTTTCATGCAGGTGTTAAAGTAAGTCTTAAAGTTTCTTTAGACAAACTGCATGGGTACTTTTTGAATGACTGATAATGATGCTTTTTGAGCCAACTAGCCACATTTTGATCACTAATTGAGACAGAAGTGCATTTTTTACTTTAAGCTTTAGTTTAATCACAAATCATTCAAGTTATGTCTAAAAGATCATTTTCAGCTTAGAGTCTCCAAGTTTAGGGCTAGTCAGTGAGAAAACAAGCATCTGTATTAACAGTGCATTTGTAATTTTTCCCAATTTGCATTTGCAAAACATGATATACCATACAATTACAGCACCTTCATTAATGAGATAAAAACATTAAAAAGCAAAAACATGCCAGATGCAAATTCTTTACTTATTTAGAAGAAAAAAAAAAATCATAAAAAGTATGATTTCATATTTCAGTCTTTCTGATTCCTAAATTTGAACTTCCCAGGATGATCTGAATACACAAAGAGGCAAGTTTAATTGTAATTTAAATCCAATGATTTTAGCGATGGTCATTATTACAAAATAAGCCAATGAGCCAAATACAAGCAGATGGGTCTTGATCCTAAAGTGGCTTATTTTAAAGTTATAACTGGCAGATTGTTAATGTTCTTGCTTAATACACTACAACTTATATAAATAAAATGGGCATGAAATATCGATTTGAGCTGAAATTATTTTAGTGTGTTGTAAAAAAGACTCTGGAGTGAAATTCGTTGCTAGGGACAACAGGCAAATCTACACTCTAGCGTCACTACACACAAATACCTGAACGCAGAATGCCACAATTGGCTAACCAAAATCACGATTCCATAATACTGCAAATATGGTGGCTGGCCCGATAAAACCATATGTTGAGTAATGCTGTTTATACTCCCGCTTCAATCTGCTTTTCAGTTGCCGTGCATGAGAAATCACAGAGTGGGGGAAGGAAAAGCATCTGTAACGCAGTTTTAATGGAATCAAAAGGTTAGCGAGCACTGGCTCATTATGTCACACATCGGACAGTATGCAGGAATCCATTATGCATCAGCACATGAAAACGAGGAAACGTAAAGGAAAATAAGAGATAAGGGAGGAGAAATGTCAGAAAGCTGAGCCGCAGGCTGCATCCTCCAGTCCGCCTGGGATACGTCAGAGTGTGTGAGTTTGTGTGCGCCAGTGTGTATGTATGTCTGCGTGTCTTTGGGAGAAAAGAAGCACATTCCCACCCACTCAATCCCATGATTCAACCGAGCCTGCACCAGGCGTGGGCTTGAGAGAGAGAAAAAGAGCGACAGAAAAAGAGCTCTCTTTCAGAGAAAGCTAGAGAGGAGAGACACGGAGAAGAGAGAGAAGCAAGCAAAGAAGATGCGGTGAGAGTGAGAGAGTGTTTCTTTATCCACTCCTCACCGCTATGTTGCAATTTTTCTTTCAGCTGGTGTTCAGGCAGTGCTTTGAGGAGAAAGGCTGCTGGGCCGAGGATGGGGAGAGTTGGGCAGGTTTGAGGTGTTTTTGCTCCTGATGGCTTCAGCTCGTCAGGACATGTCTTAGGAGTATTGGTTTCACTTCTTAATGCTTTTCTTCCAAAAATCTGGGTTAAACTGAGGTAGGCTGCTTGCAATGGAAGCAGATGGGATTAACAAAAAGTTTAAATATTCACCATTTCTATACTATAGCCAAAAGGACGAGAAAGATATACTGCAACAATTTTTTGAGTGTGAAAACAGCTGTTCATGTTTTTAATTATTTATAAAAATAACAACAACAACAACAAAAAACACTATAGTTGCTTGGCTGTCTATGCAGGGTCAGAAAAGTCTTGGATTTCATCAAAAATATCTTAATTTGTGTTCTGAAGGGGAACTAATGTCTTAACTAATGGCATAAGGGTGAGTCATTAATGACAGAGTTTTCTTTTTTTGGGTGAACTGTCCCTTTAAATTTAAAACACGGCCAACTGATTCATAACAAGTATGAGTAATATGTGAATTGTTCTGCTCTGTTAGGTTTTACAAGGCAATGGAGAATCAAATGATCAAGTAAACCCAGCTGATTCAGTTATTTAAGTGTGGGCTTGTTAAAACGACACTAAAACCCATGTCGATAAACAGACTTGCAAGAACACAAGATGACAGGATGACAGGTCTCTTCCTGACAGACTACATGTCCTAGTTGTGTGGGGCCTATCACTTGCCAGTCAGGTGTCCCTATAGATCACGGTAAGATCATAACTCTTCACATTTTTTGTCAATCACTGCAAACTGGTTTGGATCAAAGGATCATCAGTCCCTGGGGCACAAATGTCATCCCATCCCCCCATGATCCCACAAGACACCCTCGATTTCCTGCAATTATGATACAGTGTAAGTATCTCTACTTGTTAAAAAGAAAATGGTTGGTTTTTGAGTCCAAAATCAACTTCACAAAGCCCCATGTTGCTTGTTAGTAAGCTTGAGTAATAATAATAATAAAAAAAAAAGATGTTAGTAGGAACTGCTTCATAATGCATGTTTTAGGTTTTATTAGTATTAGTAAAATTAGTAAATGATTAATTTATGAGATGATAGTCATTTATGAACAGAAAAAAATGACAATATAAAAATTAAATAAAAAAAGCCTGGTGACCTGAAGCATGTGCCTGCCACAATTGCAAATGACTAAAATCAGACTCTCATTGTTGAAGCACAGTACATACTGATAAAAACTCCCACAGGTTCTGAGAGGGAGTGTGTCTTCAGCTAGGAAAATGTCTTTCTAGTATTTCTGTAGTACATGCAGCTGGTATTAGCCACTTGCATTCCCCATGAAATGTTTTCTTCAGGCCATGACTGTTTCATTAATGTGCTTCTCTATCACTCACATTCACACACACACACAGACAAAGAAGAGGAAAAAGAAACAAGCAAACAAATATCAAACGGGCGCCCTCTTCACATTTTCCCTGATGCAAATGTCCTCTATTAATGTTTAGTGCCTTGAGTTGGATGACTTGGGGGAACATAAGAGTTCATGCAATTTGCATAAACAGATTCAAACTCCACTGTAAGACTGTAAAGTCTTGTCGCAAATCTAACATAGAGCTGAAGGAAGATGTACACAAGTGTCTTGTTTTAATTTTACTCAGAATGAAGTTTGTTCTACTTTCATGACAACCATGTTACACAAATGTAAATGTAATGAGACACAGTCACCGAGAAAATTCACACTAAGTTACTGCATCTGTAATAGCCTGTGCTACCTTGGACAGCTCCCACATTTACACAGGCATCAGACTAACTTCAGCACCCTGGACAGCTCCCCCAGCATACACAAGGTGGCCTGCTCTGCACTACTGTAGCTCAGCAACCAGTCTATGTTCAGCGCACTTTCCTTCACATAGTGCTAAAATGCCACCCTCTGTCGAATTTACCAGTAACAGTGTTGCGAAACACTCATCAATTTGCACTTTCACACTCAGATCTCTTCTCGTTGGGAAGGAACTGCTGTTTAAATTTGTTTTGTAACTTCTAATTTGTCTCTTGTACGTGTTATTCAACGGTGCTTTGAAATCTGATGCCATGAGGTCTGTAAGAAGCCTTTCAACTGGGAATTCTAGTCATCATCTCTTGGAAGAGGTTTGTTCTGTGTAGAGACTGAACTGAATGATTGAACAGGCCTTGTTATGTTATATATTACACTAGACCAATCTTCAGGACAGTTCAAAAGCAGAAATGTTTGGTTCAAGTACTTATATAAATAATTCAGCACAAGCCCTTTTATTATCTGAGCTGTAAATTTGTCAATAAAATTTTTTTTTTTACGGTGGGAACACTTAGTTACATGAAAAGTTACCTGGTTTACTGACACACTATAAACACTATTCTGCTAAACACACTATTCTGCTACAATATTTGCCTTACTTTTTAATGCAGAAGCAAATTATTTATAGTAATTATTATTTATTATTAAATTATTTATTTTATTTTTAATTTATTTTAAATTATGTAAATGTGTGAGACCTCTGATTCATTAGCCAGTATAGGTAAATAACCAGAGGGATAACAAAGTGCAGAAAATGGCGAAACTTAGTGAAACTGGGCTATAAATTGCTTATATATTTTAATATATATATATATTGCTTATATATATTGATATATAAGCTTTTGAACAATAGTGAATATTATTTTGCAACACTTTACATTAGGGAACACTATTCAATATTATCTAGTTGCTTATTAGCATACATATTACTATCATATTGACTGATTATTAGTATATATAAAAGCACAAATTAATGCCTTATTATTATGAAATAAGCTACAACAGCTACTAACTTACTTACTATAAATAACCAGTAATTTAGACATTTTTAATTGATTTAAATTCAATATTGTGAGGTTTTCTCTGTAAGCGACTACACTTTATTTAACAGTTAAACTTAATAGTTGCTTATTAGCATGCATATTACTAGAATATTATTTATTTACTAGTGTTAATTAAGCACATATCAATGCCTTATTCTCCTACCCTACACCTAAACATAACAACTACCGCACTAACTATTAATAAGCAGCAAATTAAGAATTTATCGAGGGAAAAGGCGTAGTTAACAAGTGTTACCTATTCTGAAGTGACACCAAAAACACATAAGCATATATTTGGCAAATAAAGCTTGCAAATCTGAAAAAGAGGAGGTGTTCTCAGCGCTCGTGCCTCACATGTGAGCACTGAATCAGTGACGCTAGTAACTAATAGCCTGACTCACACGTGTGTTTGTAGGTCAGAGGTAATGGTGGGGAAAGGAAGCCTCTGCAGCGAGACTATTTCTCATCGGGGTTTCTTCGAGTGCACAACCGTTTTTCATTCAAGGTTCCGTGTAGCAAAAGATCTGACATAAGATGCGAACCTCAGATCCCAAAGGAAATGCTTAAGACAGATGAACATACGCAATTAAAAACAATGAGAGTGAATCATCACAAGGCACAATGTTCCGTTAAGACGCATATCGCAGGAAGGAAATTTATTTGGTCTGTTACAAAACCTAGTGAGCTACCTACCGCCTACATACACAGCTGCCGTCTATGACAGAATCCAAACTGAAATAGATCTTCATAAGTGACTGGTCTGGAACACTCTACATAGGCAGCAACTCGTGCGTCATACATGTAGAGATTTGACTCACAACTGATTTTAATAGAGATTATGACAGAACACTCAAAAATATACACTACTACCATTAAATTTTGGGGTCAGTAAGGTTTTTGATAGAACCATGTTGTGTTCACCAAGGCTGCATTTATTAAAAATATAGTAAGGCATATACATTGAGAGGGAAAATAACTGCTTCTACCTGAATATATTTTAAAATGTAATTTATTCTTCTTTTCTTCTTTGTCTCACTTGGCTTATGTGATTACATCATCACATTTTGACAACACTAGTGATGGTAAGTTCGGATCATTTTACCGACTCGGACCTTTGAGTCTTGTTCAGCAAAATGAACAAATCTTTTTTCTCGTTCATTTCGTTCATTTTAGCAAAATATGTTTAAAATGTTACCTGTTTGCTCCCTAACACATCTACTGCTTACACAAACGTTGATCACACTACAAACAAGACAAAACTATAATACTATAAGAAACAGAAAATATTAATTCATTGTTTACCTGGGTCTTTAATCTCTGATTCGCTCACTTCGCCTCTTATCTGACAAGTTTTCGGGTTCAAGCCGTTCGTTCATCATGTGACAGCCCCATAAGCTTAACCTATGCAGCCTGAGCCGGAAACTCAAGTTTCCGAAGTTAGTTCGTCTCTTGAGTCTTCGGGTTTGAGACGTTGGTTCTTTTTTCACGTGACACTTGGCACTTACCAGCTCAGTACCCGGAACATGTGAATCAATAATTCCAATACAGAAACTATATGATGTTGCGCAAATGCGCATGTGCGACTGAACAAATCACTCCCACGAGACGACTCATTCTTCCCGAGTCACATTAAAGATTCGTTCAAAATAAACGAATCGTTCAAGAATGACCCATCACTAGACAACACTTTTGAAACAAAAAAGGTTATTGATGCTTAGTCCCACCCCCGTGGCCAGATTGGGCAAACTGTCTCACATTTAACCAATAAACAATGGTTTGGTCTTTTGAACCACTATAGTGCACAAAAAAGTGAAATGAAAGTAAATGAAAAGTCTTGTGTGCGCATGAAAAAATTACATATATATATATATATATATATATATCAATGTTTCCATTTTCTTTCTCCCTAAACGTTTTTGGACACGTCTATATTGTTAGTAAAAATAAATGGACCTGTATTTCACTGAAAAGCAGCTATAACAATATTACAGTGTATAAATCACTTGGGGAATGTTATATGTAGATAAAATTTTATTTGCGTAAAAAGCTCAGATGCAACTTTCTAAAAAAAAAAACTTCAGGAGTTTCTGTTCTGTACTATTCTGTACATAGAAAAAAACACACAATTGTTGCTTGCGTTTTTGTTAAAGTTCTGGAAATTTAAGTTCTCCATTTTATAATGACATATAGCACTTGATGTTGACTGCTAGAATAGGTTTGAAAAAAAAAAAACAAAGAAAAGTGCAGGTGTTTAAGGTGCTCCAAAAATGTATTTAAGGGTTAAATAGAAATATTTTGTAGCATGATGTCAGTTTTGATGAATTAAATTCATCCTTGTAATGAAAATGACAAATAAAAAAAATACATGTATATATTATATATTAATACATTAATTAATACATTTAGAATAGTAGAGAAGTACACACAAATTTACAATTTTCAATTATTTTAAACTATTGTGATCAATATTTCAGTATTTACTCTTTCATATCCACCATCTTAAATTGCTTAACATCCTGGAGTTGTCTTCTACATTTAGGATACATGCGAAGCTGCCTTTGAATATGACTAAAGCAAGATATACAGGGATAACAATTCATTTGCCTAATAGGAGGCAGCTTTTTTTGTCATGATTCTGTGTGAGAGTATGTTGAATAACTACTGTCTGAAGAGAAATGTTAGCATGAAGATATCTATAATCACCATTATGTGTATCAACAGCATATCCTGGGGTAATGCTTTACATTACGTAAAGTTCTCAGATTTCACAAGAAAGGCTAATCACTTTCTAATGCATTTCAATAAGATATGCATACATATGAAATAATAAAAAAAGTCAAACAAAACTTGAAAGTTAAAAATAGACACGAAAAAAGATTAAAGCAAATGACAGCACATTGAGGGTACAGTGATTTTTTTGTTCAAGAATCAATAAATGACTGAATCATCTGTCATTTTGATGCAGTAGTGGGATTTGTACTACAATGTGTCATCTGTACTCAGTGTGAGCATCATTTCCCTATCAGTGCATTACTGCCGTTTTTAAAATGAGGGTCACAAATGTGTCTCACTTTCATTATTGCTGCTGTGTGATTCAGGTTATGTCACTAACAAAACTGGCAAAAAAATCTCTCTTTTTTCAACTTTTCCCAGCTCATGCTCTCATCAGATAAAGCGGTTTTAAATGGGGAGCAGAAAACGGGAAAAGAGAGGAAATATGGAGATATTAAACTGAAAATTTAATGAGCAGAGCTCTCGCCATGGGCAACACAGAGCCACCATTCTGAGAAAGTGCATCTCCCACCACGTGTTTCACCTTCTGCTGTGACATGCTCGCTGGTGCCAAAACCGGCTAGTTTCGCTCTCACTCACAAAAGACGGGAAAGAGCACATATGAATGGCCTATTTTTTAGAAAATGCAACTTTAGGCAACTCTATCACTGAACTTATGTATGCTTTATTCAACCTTTATGAAATTAAAACCATTAAAAACACACTGGATAATGTGAAAGAGAAGCTTGTTGAAGAACCACTGTTAAGGTAAAAGCATCAGATTCTTCTGAATGAGTCATTATTTTGTAAGGTCAGTGTGAAATAAAAATTCAGCTTTTACTGAACGATTCATATATGTATATATGTTTTTTTGGACTTTTTAAATAATTTAAATAAATAAACAACAGTTATTATATAGAGAGTATATATGTGTGTGTGCTGCTTATATATTAAATATTATATTATTAATAAAAAAATGTTGCAAAAGACTAGTTTTCAAACAACTCAAAAGTAAATAAATGAAGAAAGCAAATGAGAAGAAACATATTAGATATAGATAGATACATTACAAATTATTAGTTAAATCCTACTATAATTCTCTAAAAAGAGCTCAAACTACTAGGCATGTACATATTATAATTTTTAATAGAAGTCAAAAATGTTAAATGCTGTACTGTAGCAATACTGATTTCAGATGAAGAAAACTTACATTTTAATGCTTTATCATCCAATGTTTTTATTTAAAAAACAAATAAATAAATAACGAATGAATTAAAAAATTGTCCGATAAAAACATGGCGTCATATCTCCCTCATTTCATGACTGTCACCTCGCAGTCAATGGACATCATTCTAGATTAGTCATCAAGTACTGCTCTTCAGATCGACTTATACTCAGACGCTGTTGTGGACTAAATTAGGTTTCTTTTTAGATGCTGCATTTATTCCAAAGTGTTCCCATCATGATGTGTCACTCTGCGTGGGATTCTAATGTTTATTAAAATATACAGATGATCTAGACAATCAATGGTTGTAAGTTTAACAACCTACCATTTCCAATGTTCCCTTTAGCATAAGGTACAGTACATGCTGTTACAACCGCCCTGAAAAAAAACTAATTCACAAGGAATGATTCATCTGCTCTTACATATTTCAACATCTATTCCCATAGATTACAAAAACACTTTAGAAGAAAAAATGTTTGTTTTTAAAACCAAGTAAGTGTTTAAAATCAAATCACATCCTAGCAAACACAGCAGACCCACTACGCAGTGGAAAGATTGTTTTGCATGCGTTATGGCAGCTGTAGGCCGTGTCACTGTCTCCATTTAACTGGTGTTCCTGTGCAGCAAACAGTTCTGTCCTAATGAAAGTGGCCGGGCTGCAGCACTCCAGAAGCCCTTATCAGTGTGTATCAGATTAGTCCTCTACAGAGCACTCCTAGATATCTTAACAGCCATGACTCTCATCCAGTGAACCTACAGACTGTGTATGGAGCGCCGGAGCTGCAGTATCAGATGATAGTCCTGTGCAGGACAGTTAATCCAAGTACACTGCTGACTCACAGAAGCCACAGCCTTGGGTGAAACCTAAGGGTGGCTCATGGTTGCTCCATACTCAATTAAACTGCACCTGCTATTTGTCTGAAAGCATGGCGTTTAGCTGCTAGCTAAGGCTATGACACCTGGAGGTCATTTGTGAACATCTGGATTGTAGTAATAGGCTGTTACTGATTTTTGGTTAAACTATCTAAACATTCTTAAAACAAGTTTTACTTAAAGCTGCAGTCTGTAACGTTTTCGTGTTCCAAATGTACAAAATCAATAACCATGTTTTTGGCTTGTCCTGAAGCACTGTGGTAGTACACATAAGTGTTTATATTCAGACTAATTAGACTAGTAGCCCAGTACCTGTGTGATTCGTTAGACAAGAACAGAGAGAAGTAGATCTGGCTACAGTGTTCTTCTTTAAGACGCACGCAGTTCTGTTTATTAACCGGCTAGAGCACCCAAATTTACAGACCGCAGCTTTAAGGACTTTATTTTAATACATTAAAACATTTATACTTTTTCAGTCATTAAGTAAACAACAACAGATAAGCTAGTTAAAACAATTGAGAAAGAGAGAGAGGGTGAAAGTATCTTTTAGTTTAGAGGCAGGGTAAGTCAAAAAAACAGAGTCAAGCCGAATGCCAAAACAATCTTGTAGCCAATCAGCAGTAAGGGGCGTCTCTAATCATTCCACGATTTTACATTACATAATTACAATTACATTACATAAAGCAGGCAAGAAGTATGAGCAAGAAACCAAGAAGGACCTGTGTAAATATGGGGTAAGTTTTCCAGTGCTGGAGAGAACGCTGAGGTTGCTTTGGTTCTTCTCGATAGGTGAATGTCTACACCAGACGTGGTGCCACAACAGCTAAAGTCTGCCTACACTGGAAGCGATAAAACGACCGTTGAAAATCATTTGAAATTTGTGTCAGGAAGTCATAAATAGAATGCGGCAGCAGTCTTCTGATTTGTTGCACCGCTCGCGTCTGATGTAGACATCATCATAATGACTAGCGTCCCATAGATGGTGTGACTTGGTTCTGCTTTGTTTCACAGAACAAAACGGTGCCTGGGTTGAATAGGTTATGTAGCGGAGCTATCAGAGGCGTAGGGGCGTGTTTGTTTTAGTGATTTCAAATATCAACATTGGCTTCCAGAAATCCCTTACCTTGCCTTTCATTTCTCAGAGAAAAATATTTTAAAACTGCTTATCAGTTATTTTTAAAAACACTTTTGATCTTTTTTTCATTATTGATTGATATGGGTGCATTCACGTTCTAAAAAATGTTATTACTTTTATAAAAAATGTAATGATTTCAACAAAGTCTCAGTAAAAATGGTCTACAGATATTCAAAACCGTTTGAAACCAACTTGAAATCTTTCTAAAAGATCTTGGATTTTTTAAATATACATTTTCAAATGAACTAATTTATAGAGATTTCGGAAACTTCTGTCATTAATTTCTCATATTTATGTCATCCCAAACCTGTAAGACTTTTCGTTCATCTTTGGAAAACAAGTGAAGATATTATTGATGAAATCAGAGAGTTTCATTTTTGAGCGAACTATCCCTTTAATGCAAATTTTCTTAAATTTGGAAATATTTTCTGTAAAACACAATACATGACTGATTTTAAAATATATAACATATAGCATAATATCAACCAAGAACCAGGTGAAAGCAAGCCTAATCCTCCTGTCCTTATCTATTAAACAGACTGTGTTTTCCTTGACAAGAGATGAGTGTGTGTGAGCGTAGGTGTGTGTACTACCCCATCTGTCTGTGGCTTCTCACAGACAACTTTGTGTCCTTCCATGTTGTCCACAATAACACTCCAAACAACAGGGAGCATATTAAACAATGTCCCATCTAATTAAATTATTATTATGCATATTACTATATTATCGGGTCAAGAATGAGGTTAATCTGAATTTTAACAAACAAACAGCATCAGCAAACCAGGCGGATTTCCACAAAGCTCATAATAAAACACACAACATTAGGGGGAAACACATGAAATCATACTCACGCTCAACAGATCCTCATTTTCGGCTGATATATTCCAGTGCACACAGGAATCCTTTTGTTACAAAACTCCACACCAGCCTGACGGGGATAAAGAGAAACAGAACTGAGGTTATTAAATTTAGCAAGTGCACCAGCAGGGACGTTCACAAAGCCAGAAAATATACCGCTACCTAATTTGAGCAAGAGAAGAATAAAATGGGAGAGGCTTTATGGTTCTCATTAGAAGTAGTTGCGTGTTTATTATCCGAGATGAAGACAGAAAGAAAGGGTTGAAGGCAAAGGCACTTCAAACACACGGGTGGGAGAGAACGAGCAGAAAATTCTTCTTGACACACTCGCAGACAAAAGACAGGCTTGTAAACAAACCCGGCTAAACAAATGTAAAGTGCATTTACAGACAGGCAGATGTTGCCCTTGGAAATATGCATGGGAAATAATAAATTAATCATATTTCAGACCGCCCAAAATTTGTTAAAAAGGCAGGGAGCAGGAAATTAGGCAAGGATTGAGATTACTCGGTGTTAAATTTGTAAACCTTTATAACTTAAATAAATACAAGCTTTTAATGGGTTTCATTTCATTATTTTTCCAGTCACATTTTTCCTGAAAGATCATTTAAAAATTGTGTAAATTTTGTGAATTTATATGGAATATTTTGGACTGACTGTATTTTCAGTTACTATTTTTGTCTTGCGTACCTGTAAAATAATTTGTGTAAAATAAGATTAAATTATTAAGATTCAATCTCAGATTAATTAAAATAATTAAATTAAATAATTAAAATGTTTCTAATGCAAAAACCTCACTAAAATTTGTTATATTATTAGTTATATCTGAAAAGTAATTTAGTTTCTCCAGTAAATGTATCCTTATTTAAGGATGTTTTGATATTTTACAAGAAACAAAGGAAAATTAATTTCAGATTATATTCATATATTATATCAATAAAAGTTTAGAATGTTGATCCTAACATTTTTTTAAAGTCTATTTAAAAAAATATATCTTTTGGGATTATTCATCGTAACACAATCTTTAAATACAAAAAGAACTGTAATGAAACGTGATGTTCTCCACTAAATTAATCAACTAAATCAACCACATATTTTTGTTGCCATGGAGAACACAAAGGTTTTTGTTTCTCATCTCTGGCAAGTTTAATATCAAATCTGCCTCCAAAATAAAAATTCTTCATGGCACTTCGAGACTCCAAAGGGCCCTTTATGAGCACCATGGAGAGATATCAGATCAATATTATTTCACCCCAACATTTGCATATTGAACTCTTTATGAGATCCTCCACAGTAGCAGTCTTCAAAGCAATAGAGTGAGCCATGGATGTATCATGAGATAACACACACACACACACAATCTGAGTGTTTGTATGATTAAGCGGGCTCTTCCTGAGCCTCCGGATGCAGCTCAAGACAAGCTGTTTCCTCTGCATCATTATTCACATAGACGAGCATCATTGGCTTTGATCATTAGATGTTATCTTTGATGAAACTCCGTAACTCAAATGGGTAAACTGTTGGCTGAGTGTGAGATGTAATGAGTGGGAAGCGCTGTTTTGATTTCCCAGCTGAACTGAATTTATGGAGGCTTTCTGCCCTGTATCCTCTCTATAGATCCCATAGGTGACCCACAGTTAATATAGAGAGAACATTTCCTCTTAAAGTGAAACATACACCGATTAAGTCCTTAAATAACCTCTCAGTTGAATAACTGCTGCTGTGTACTGGATAATTTCAAGGCTGAGCCTTAAAATTGTAAATTTTGTCATCATTTCTACAAGGCTTTCCACAAAGTTTAGGAGTGTGTTTCTGGGAATTGCTGACCATTCTTCCAGAAGCACATTTGTAAGTCAGACACTGATGTTGGACGAGAAGTCCTGGCTAGCAGTCTCTGCTCTAATTCATCCCAAAGGTGTTCTGTGTCGGGTTGAGGTTAGGACTCTTTGCAGGACAGTCAAGTTCTTCCACACCAAACTCGCTCATCCATGTCTTTATGGACCTTGTCTTGTGCACTGGTGCAGTGTCATGTTGAAACAGGAGGGGGCCGTCCCCAAACTGTTTCCACAAAGTTGGGAGCATGGAATTGTCCAAAATCTCTTGGTATGCTGGAAGTGACTTGAATTCAATCATTTGGATATGTGAGTGAATACTTTTGGCAATATAGTGTGTGTATATATATACAAATACATGAAAGTTAACGCCTACCATCATTTGTTTGGTTACAAGCATTCTTCAAAATATTTTGTTTTGCGTTCAGCAGTAGAAAGAAACTCAATATAACATTCTAATATAAATCTATAATTGTGGAGGGTGAGTAATAACAGAATTTTATTAATTAATTTTATACGATCCCTTGATATTAAAATTTAGGGTTAGGGTTAGGGTAAAATTATCAGAGTTAATGTTAAAATATAATAAGATAATAAGATAAAATTATTATTATATTTTTATTTAAAATGACATTGAAGTCAATTAATGTAATTACACCCCCAAAAGAAAGTGTTCGCAGATTAAATAATTCTTGTTGACTGCTTTGTAATTAAATATAGTTTGACCTGGTGGGAAAAATGTGTGTTCGAACTTTACTTTCCTGCCATCAAATTATTATGGTCTTTTCATACATAATAACAAAGTGCTGATGTTACTTTGCATACAGATCACACTTACACAGTCCAGCGCCTGAGGCACAAACAAACAATTTACTATGGAGGAAAATATTAGCATACAGTACAGTATACAGTGGAACATACTCACATGCATAAACATCCTCTCATAATGTCCTTGACCAAAAAGCATGGTAAGCGTCTTTCAGTATCTCAGTGCTTCAATGCTATACCACCAAAACAAATCTTCTCGAGATGACCTTTGCCCTCCCGCTTCACTAATACAGCAGAATTACTGTCTTGACAGGCCGCATATAGAGCTTAACTTAATTCAATTGTCTGCTATTCTCAGTCCCCATACTAGGGCTAGAGGCTCTTCTTACACCCAGCTCCTGTGTGTAAGCGCCTGTGATTGATGGAGATAATGGATGAGTCCACATCCATTACCGTGATGCGGGCCGCTGTGTGAAGCAATATCAAAGCCGGAACATGGTTGGAACACTGAGCCCGAGTAGCCAGTCTCACTGATATATGGGACCGCCTCAGGCTACCTGGCAACTGACTAACCCATGCTAATACAATATGTTCACTTTTAGAGCAGCTCAGATTGCTGTTCTTCACACAGCAGTCAAACTCATTTAGAAATTCAGAGGGGGAATTATGAAAATAGCTACTGTTGTTTTAAAACCTGCACTGACTGAAGTCGGAAGCATTAAAGGGATAGTTTACACAAAAATTAAGATCCGGTCATCATTTACTCACAATCATGTCATTCAAAACCTACAGTATAGAACTTCTGCAGGAAAACAGAAGAAAATATTGTATAAATAATGACTGAATTTTCATTTTTAAATGGACTATGACTTTAATATTTCTACTTGGGCAAAATGAAATTGATTTCAAAAGTCATAAAATGTAATATTTTTCTTATACTGCATATGGTGACACTTACAGTACAGTTCTTCATATCGTAGCTTTTTATGGATGATGTGAGTGTCTGAAATAAAGCCTCCATAAATACTGACAACTGGATGAAAGTTAGCGACAGTAGCCTGAGAGCACAAGATAGCTGATTTAAAGTTAATTAGTTTGTCATTTTATTGTACTAATCTTTGAGTGGAAGGGGAGGAGTGAGCAGTAGGTCAGAGAGAGAGAGAGAAAGAGAGGGAGAGTGAAAGAGAAACTGAAAGACGGCTTTCGAAACAGCTGCCAGGGCTCATTGGAGTTATATCACGCCTCGCTTTACAGGCAGTAGGACTCTGGCAACATGCATCATCTGTACAGATCTGTGGGGCTTTTTCCTCAAAGGCTAATTCATTTGGAATTTTACGACTAAAAACTGATATCAGACATCAGTACTAAGAAAAAGGGACTGAAGTTAAAATCATAAATCAGGGAATCATATACATTAGAGATACTTATAAACAAAGCTTGAATGGAATGACTCTCTTTCTACACCACTGAAACATAAATTAATAAATAACTAAACAGTTAATAAAATCGTTTTGCTGTTTGCTTGTTTATTCGGTACGTAAATACATGTATCAGAGCTATTATCATTAAAACTAAAAATACATGATGCAATACATAACATTAATACTTAAAGTTATGAATAAAATATTTATTCAAATAAAAATAAAAAAAAGAAACCTAATGTTATTGCCAAGGCATCTTTTTTTTGTAGCAAAGCTAAATAATAAATAAAACAATAATTACATTTACACAAAAATAGGTCATTAATAGGGTCAGTAAGACATTTAATGGTTTTTAAAGATGTTTCTTCTGCTCATCAAGGCTGCATTTATTAGATTAAAAATCCAGGAAAAACTGTAATAT
>JAUCMS010000044.1:10108639-10121380 GCA_032357445.1 Enteromius radiatus | reverse complement strand
CCAAGCAGGTGTGATTTGGAGCTGGTTGGAGCTAAACTCTGCAGAGCTGCGGCCCTCCAGGAATTGAGTTTGACACCTCTGCGATAGAGCATTCACTTTTAGTGACACTTCTTAAATACTTTAATTATCAACCACGACAATACGTACCTGAAGCAACATAATACAAACACAGCAATACACACCTATATTGATGTAACAAATATGTGCCATGGTCATGTATTGAATTCGTGTTTTAGCGCCACTCACTGGACGTTTCACTTTGAAACTGCTTCGAAACATGCAGTAAAGACGTAAAAACCGTGCTGCAGAAATTTACTTAGAGGCACATATTTCCAATGAGCCTGGGTTGCACAAAATCATGTTTTCTGTTAGGAGAAAAATTCAAAAGTAATGTAAACTAATGAGTATGTTACTAATGTCTCACATTATAGTACTGCTTTTGGGTTTTGTAAAGTCTACTGTCTACTTTCACAGAAAGAGCACCCCAACTGATTTCTTCTAAATAATATCTTGAGTTTTAATAATAGCACTCATGCATTTACGGTGTGAGCCAAGGACTAGGAGAATTGGGCAGTTAGAATGTGTAGTCAATTACTCTGTTGACATTTAAAATGAAGAAAGGGGTCTTTATCATTTCCATTATTCTCCACCCTCAGGATGCCAGAGGGGGCGTATAGCCCTCTGAATGCCCTTGCGAAACAAAAGCTGGCTTTTCTACATGCCTCAGAACACGGAATCTGTGTAAAAATTTCATGAGAAATTTCACTGTAGTTCATAACAGAGCCTGCATCTCCCTCATCACTCAAATGACAGAATGCGATCTATAATGATAGGGAGGCACAGCTGGTATCCCAAGATTAAGCCAATAGATACGCCACCATGGCAACATCTGCTTTTTTTTATTTATTTTTTTTATGAATGATCGTAGGAGTGTTATAGAGACAGAATGCACTTTGACATTAGTACAAAAAGCATTCCTCAATACTCGAAATATTCCCTTCTAATGTCTAAAGATTTCTATTGCCAAGATTTCAGGATGTTTTATCAGCTGTTTGGACTCTTATTCTGAATGCACTCACTCACTGTAGAGGACCATAGGGAAGTGATGTAATGCTAAATTTCATATTCTTTTTCAGCTAAACTATTCATTTAAAATACAACCAAATATGCATATATAAATTCACATCTTTATTCAAAACAGATCAGCTGACATGTCAATTCTGGTGTAGAAATGTCAACAATGCATGCATATATTCAAATTAAAGATGACATCTTTACACACCTCATAATATGAGGTCTTTAAACTAATATTAATCATTAAGCTTGATGATAATGAATAAAGGAAAGACCCATTTTCCTTTATGTAGAAGTACTAACCCATAACGATATGCTGTCTTTGGCAATTCATGGAGAGATCTTACAAAAGGGGCCAGTGTAACAAAGATTAAAGCATTGGCCATTCATTATCACACAAGTCTCATTACCTCTATAAAGTAAGGCTGGTGAAGCAGACAATCATTAACTCCAATCCATATAACAAACATTTAGAAATCAGAGACCTGAAACCAATACATCTGTTATATTAGTCAATATAGACAATCAATCTAAGCTTATTGAACTGACATTGACCAGCTAAACCATTTCTTTTTTTTTTTTATTTAAACATACAAAATGTAATTAACTAACTAACATGCTGATAACTAAAAAAAACTCTGTATCCATGTCACAATAAAGCACGTGCCCAAAGTCAGGGGACTGCATCTTTAATCTACATGTAAACTTATGGCTGTCAGGCTAAACAATTAAAATGTCGGCTCACAATAAGCCCTTAGAAGTACAATTTAAATACAGACAGATGTAATATTAAAGTCAATATACGGCAAACATTGTTCTCTCAACTCCACCATTACATTACTTTACATTGACCCAGTTCATTCTGTTAAACAGAACGGACCACACATGTTGGTTAGAGGTTTCTGTATTAAAATGTCAAAATGTTAATAGACTTTATGTTCAAAGCAATGCTAATTTTGGAGCAGTCAAAAAAATCTGTATTCCACTGCATAGCATTTAATTATAAACATCATATATGGAAGTATGTAGTGAATATATTGTGAACTGAACTGCTAAAACTCGTATAAAGGTGTTTTTATAACCAAATTCAGTGTTTTTATCTATTTCATTATTATCACTAAACATGTTATTTTGAAAATCACAGTACACTAAGAAATTACCACCTGTAAGGGTCAGAGGAAATGGCATCAATGGCAAAAAGGTGACTCATTTCAGTCTCACTGACGCTGTAATTGTCTTGTCAAAGTAAGAGCCCCTCATTGAGCCCCTTTTCCTGCTGTGGCCATCTGCTGAGATGACCAATTTCTCCACCTCCCCTCAGCTGGAAGTGTCACTCCCTGGTCAAGAAACAGGTTCAGCTGGCAAAGATTCACAACTTGTCTACATGACCCCAGCTAACTGCACTCAGGTATCCTACTCAGAAACCTTTCTAAGAACAACTGCATAATTGCTTTCTTTGGTAAGTAAGTTTTTACAAATCTTTACCTTGAAACAAAAGCAGCAAACACCCATATACTGTAGATATATACTGTGCTTAAAGGTTTTTCAAATTTGCAGGTAATCAGTTGTATGTACAGTACTACAAAATGACTATTCTGACAGGTAACAAAAAGCAAATAATGTTATTTCCAAGAACTGAGGAGTAGTTCATCCACAAATTAAATTTGTCTAAGAAAGCAAAATTACGACCATTTTAGCCAGAAACAATTATTTGAATTTAAAAACATCTTAATGATGGATCATTTGTTATAAACATGCAGCTTTTGATGTCACAAGATGTTACTGAATTCATGTGGATTATTGTAATACTTTTATCAGCTGTTTGTACTTTCATTCTGACGGCACCCATTCACTGCAGAGGATCCACTGGCGAGCAAGAGATGCAATGCTATTTTTTATTTTAAAATCAGACCCTGATGAAGAAAGACTCTTCTTGGATGGCCTGAGGGTGAGAATATTTCCAGCAAATTAAAATTTTGGGTCAACTATCAGTTTAATGGCCAATGTTAAAAGATTATACCATCTAAATTCATTAAAATTATTTGATTACAATTAATTAATGAACTGCAAGTGTAATAACAAAGATAACCAAAATAAGATAAAATTTAAGGTAAATTAAAGAGATGAAAATTGTTTTAACATTTTATTTCACAGCCAGCAATGCTTGCTGTTGTAAAGACTGCCAATTCACAAAATTGTTTGAAGGATTTACCTTTAATTGCAGTTAATGAGAAGAACCTCCTATGTGTTATATCCTCCCAGCACAGTCCTTAGATCCTCAATATTTAATAGAATAATTAAAAAAAAAGAAACCTATCAGATATCCAATCATCCATACTCTGCTAAATACAATCTGACAAAACAGAATCAAAAACAAATGATTAATCAAATAAGCCTACTCTCATGTTTTAGCAGATGAGGAGTGTGAAGAGCTGATGTATAAACAGTTTTAGAGCTCTAGAGAAAATAACAGCTCAATTGACCCGTGTATGGCTAATTAAAGTAAGCATGTGTATGTGCTGAGTGTAAAGGGGACTTGCGACTCATTAAAGCAGTCAACCTTTCTGCAGTGATTATGGGGAAAAAGTGCTGTGACACTCTCAACTTTTCCCCAGACTGCCTTTTAAAACGCGCGGAAACGAGGGCGTAGGCGTTCTAGAAAATGTTAATTCAACCTTATTACACACCTGAAATAGTTTACCACCTCAGCCAAATCATCAAGTCGTACACTTTCTAACAAAACCAACAAAATTACCACAGTTCTTCATGTTGGAATAAAGCAAAGTAAAGACAAACAGAGTGGAAAGAAGACATGTGGAAGAAATTCAAAAAAACTACAAAAAGGATATTTTGTAACACTCTATAATTTATTTTCTCCAGCCCCTGGTTGTCCCTTCCCTCAGGCCACCCGCATGCCCCATCTCTCAGCAGACCATCGTAGCAAACAACACAGTCCTTCAGTTCCACTGAGGCTGATAGTCATCCTACACATTTACATACAGTTTTAGATGTCGCCAATCTGATAGTGAATGGTATTCCTGCCACTGCCATTGTGTCTACACGGCCTCATCACAGCCTCAATGATGTACCACTCAAACGGTCTTGACCTTCTACTTAAACTCGACTCTAATCATAAATGCAAGAAAAAAAAGAAAGAAAAAGAATATTATAGAATGTTATATTTATCAGCATGAGCAGCCAAAGACTCAAGAGTGATTCTTTTAACAATATATTTCTTGCACAGCCTCTGAAAAGAAAAATAAAGTAAGGAAATGTTAAGACTATTTGGACTAAATGGAATAAAATAAAGAACTGAGATGCAATGAAACCTTGGCATATTGTACCGTAAAGTACCACATACTGTTCTAAAATTGTACCTTTACATGGAACACAAAAGGCAAAATTCTGAAGCTCTGATTGATTTGAATAATTGTGCACAAGTCAAGTACCACTTTTATGATACCTTAGTGAATACAGCTAACAGCTAAAGAAAAATATAAGAAAAAAAACCTGATTTATTAACATTACTGCATTCAGTGCCTACTTTTTAAAACTCAGCTTCTCAGTCCGTGAGAATGGAATGCTTAAAAAAGTAGCTTCAACAGGAAAAATGTATGACCTAAAGCAATGGCTGCACGAGGCATCCAAATTAGATTCATTATCAACACATAAAAGGATGATTGGTTTTAATAAAATAACTTGAGCGACCATTACCCAAAGCGGCGATGAGAAATGAGAGAGAAGCAGAGCAGGAATTGGAAAGTTAAATAGAAAGAGCTTTTAAAACTATGTTGGTAGTTATTATAGTTACATATTTTCAAATTACTCCCAGACTGTTCCAAATTCTGAAATCTCCAGACAATATATTAGGAAGAACATCTTTGGTGACATGATGGATTTCTCCAATCATTTAGTTTGTTTTTAATTACATATGAATGTATATCAAAACATGGAAGAAAAGATATGTTGTGACTTCATTGTTTTTTTGTGACTAAATGCAAATCATCTGTAGGATTCCCCAAAAACCATAGGAATGTACAATCTTGTACCAAACAAATAATTCCATAAATTCACCCAAAGTATGTATAATTTTATTTTTCTGTAATTTACATTTTTTTATTAACCTAATTTGAATACTTTAATACCCA
This sequence comes from Enteromius radiatus, assembly GCA_032357445.1. NCBI lineage: Eukaryota > Metazoa > Chordata > Actinopteri > Cypriniformes > Cyprinidae > Enteromius > Enteromius radiatus. Next base: position 10,116,158 of record JAUCMS010000044.1, on the reverse strand, counting down.
ATTTAAATTATTGTCTCAACCAATAGAGTAAAAGTAGGGCAGGACTTTTTGGTTGTCCAACCAAAAAAAAGGAAACCTGTTTGAAACTGTCATTTTTCAAGCAACTCCATTAACTTGGTGATGTAAAAACGACAAGCTTTAACATTTAATGGCCCGATTTTGCACTTCATACCTTTCTTCTTGACTTATTACATACATTATTCATGACTTACCATGCTACCCTAAAATAGCTCATTGATTTTAAGACCACAGAGTATTTCCATCTTGTGTCATAGTCCTCCTTGGGAGAGCTCATTAAAGCAGCTAGTCTAGTTCTGTGCTAGCACCTTCATTAGCAATTGAGACCAAAATAATGAGTCTGTGTCTGTAAAGAAATAATTAAAAAGCCAAAGAACTGATTAGCAATGAATACATATAGCCTATTCAGGAAACGTGTCAGTGAAACATTGTATTATAGGCTGTTTCCAGGCAACACACCGCTGTGCCACTCAACAATGAGTTCTGTGGTTGTAACACACGTTTAGCTTTGATCGTTTCATTCAACTTGTAAGTCTCCACTGCACCAGACAGGCCAACATTTTATTTGACCGTATTTCATTGGAAGTATGTACAGGCGAATGTCCCATAGCTCTATGATTTGTTTATTGCTATGCTGCTATTAACAAACTTAGCAACTGCATGCCGAGTACAAAAAAACATGCATCTTTTGCATAATCTATCCCTGAGGCAAACCTGCAGGATAACACTTACTAAATGCTTCAAAGATCTATGAGCACTGGAAACAGTAACGCTACATTCTTACAGGCTGGCAGGTGTCTACGTTTATATTTCTGTGAACAGATGGTATAAAACTAATAAAAGAAAAAAGAAGAATAAAAGGATACGGCTAGTCAATTTTAGCTGAATTTATTTACTTATGCTCCCATTCAAAATGCATATAGGTCTATAATATATACATAGGGTCCTACGTGATTCAGTGTTTTGCAGATAACATGGGCGTTTGAGAGTATTATTCTCTCCGACATTAAAAGTAAAGCACAGTGTTTCCAGATGAACCATGTCATTTGATGTGCGCTGCTGACAGGAATCGCTCCACAGGGGGTGATGCTAATTTCTAGCAGTGCAGCTTGATCTGCAAAGTAACAAATCCATTAAACAGGAGGAGTTCACTCCAGTCCATGAAGTAGACAATTCTCTGGATTGTCCTCAGAAACACTACAATAGTGGGCTTAGACTGTCTTTGCCCTTCCCTATCCTGATGTCGGCAGGCCAAATGTCAGTCTAGTATGCCGTGATGGAGGTACTGTATCCTGGAACAGGCCAGTTGCAGGAAAGGCTGCTCAGTTGTGGCTGACCTGTCTATATGGGCTTGTCTGATAAAAGTTTTGTTAAAAAAAGAAATAGCCCAGGATTAATACAAGTTATGTTCAATTAACAACATTTGATAGTAGTGTCTGATTTCCATTTATCTCATAAATAATAGCAGGTGAAATCTGGATTACTTATAGCCACAAGACTAGTATGCGTCAACATACATTATAGTGTGATGGAAAAAAACAATACTTCATGACAATGCAAAACTATTATATGTAAACTATAAGCCTTATAAGAGGCATTCAAATGAGTCATTGCTGAAACACTGAGTTTTGTTGCTGACTGAATTCAGTTTGCAAATTATACAAATTTGTTGTTTATTATACACAATAAACAACAAAGTGTAAAGCATGTGCAATGCAAGTATAAAGCCCCTTTCATGCCAATAATGATATGTACAGTATAAAGATAAGGATTTTTGAAGTGACTTGGAACTGACCCATACTTGGAATTTGTGCTCTGCATTTAATCCATGCACACACACAGCAGTGAGAAGTGAACAACCACACACACACACACACACACACACACACACACACACCGTGAACACACACCCGGAGCAGTGGGCAGCCATTGCTGCAGCGCCTGGGGAGCAGTTGGGGGGAACGGTGCCTTGCTCAAGGGTCTCACCTCAGTCGTGGTATTGAAGGTGGAGAGTGTGCTGGGAATTCACTCCCACCTGGGACTCAAAACTGCGGCCTTTGCGACAAGTCCAACTCCCTATGTATTTGGCCACGACTGCCCCACGTTTAGCAACCACACCAGCCGGACAATATCACCTGTTTATTCTAAGCGCATGCTCATCTGCTGCTTCATATTCTCCGATTTTATTTTTTCAGGGATTTTTCAATGAATTTACATAGGTTATGATGTTCTTCGATAATGGAAATGTTCTTCACTTGTTTTCTGTAGCTTCTGTTTGAATAACTGATGTAATGTAAGCATCATAATTACTAATTTTTTTAATCATGTTTAACATATTTGGTCATATATATATATATATACACTGTATATATATAAATATATATATATATATATATATATATATAATGTGGTTCATAGATTACACTAACATTAAGCTGCTTTTAGTCTTCCTCTGAAGTTGGTCTACTCTCCATCTACTAAATAAATATATTAAATAATTAAATAAATAAGCACATTTAAATTTTGTATTGGTGGCCTCACAGGCTGATAATAGTGTTATAGGAACATGGAGCATATCGGCCAATACTAATATATTATATGAGAGACTGTTGTTCTATGAAACATGACACTTTTGTTTGTTTTTAGACCCTTTAAAGGCATCTCTCTGGGACAAGTCAATTCCCAGCTCAAGGGGAGTGTGAAAGACAGTTGCTAAGCTATCAGAGTAAAACAAGCTAGTAGCACCTTTCTATTCATTTCTCATCCTACAGCTTTAAATAACTTAAGCATAGTCGTGGACACTGAGTGTTGCCAGCACATTGTTTTGTCTCATGCAATGAGACTACTGCCCTACATGTGACCTATTAGTGAATTGTAAGGCCTGTGGGCAGGTGTATGTGTGTGTGTTTCAACAATACAGCACTGAGAAAATGAGACGAGGTTGTGCTAGACTGTGAGAACATGCAGAGGTGTTGGTGAAACGCGACTGGGGATACTTGCTGTTGGGGATTTTGGGCCAAGTAGTCTATTTCGTTAACAGCATCCATTTCAGCAAAGCAATTTTCACTTTACTGATGTACAAAATGGTTTAGCTTGTTGAAATGTTGTATACAAACTTAATATTTTACAAATAATACAACAATTATTCCAAATAATACAAATAAATGCATTCGACTGTTTTGCTGCAATGCTATTTTTATTTTTTATTTTCAAAAGTAAGGCTCAGAATAAGTAGAATAAACTGAATATTTCAATATTACAGAGTTCATTCACTCAGGACACATTCAATTAATTCAAAGTTCTTACAAAAATAAATGTATGCTGTTCTTTCCAAAACTTTCTAAAAAAATTAAAACAGGGTTTGCACAAAGATGTTAAGCATCAGAACTGTTTTTAGCATTGATAATAATAAGAAATATAATGTCTTTCTTTAGCAACAAATTAGCATATTAGAATTATTTTTGAAGAATCATTTGACACTGAAATCTGGAGTAATGCCAGTTGAAGATTCAGCTTTAACAGCACAGGAATAAATTACATTTTAAAACATATTGGAGAAAAAAAACCAAACATTTATTTAAAATTGTAATAATACATACTATCATTTTTGTTTTTAAATAATGCAGCCTTGGTGAGCATACAACACTTCTTATTAAAAAAAAAAAACACCCACAAACCAATAATATATATATATATATATATATATATTTACATTTTCTATTCTCCATATTTTTACACTTCAATTACTTTTTCTGTAACTTAAAAGTTTATTAAAATGTAAAATTATTCATAGCCTATAGTTTAAGGCAAATATCAAAATGGCCTGAATATACTGTATGATGCTTTTTTTTTCCCAATTAATAAAAGAACCTAACATTTTAATATCATTGTATCCCTACTCTACATCTTGACATATTACAGTATGTGCCACATAAGAATATCCATACATCCCAATCACGTGGAACATTGCGTTTTAATGATTCACATCCTTTTTTCTGAGTGACGTTACAGCAGTTGCTATACAAGGCACAACATTTTTCAGTGAATCATCCTTCCACCTCCGCAGCATAAATACCACCTGTTTCAGAGTGCAGAGGGCTGCAAACCTCTGAAAATCACACAGCTATCCTCATTAAGATGCAAACTCCCACAGTCTTGCAGCTAATTCTGCACCATATACTTACACCCTTCCTCCACAACATCCAGTGTTATTAGCATTATTTTAGGCACAGTGCTAAATGGACTAAGACTGTCCTCAGCTGAATCATGAGGGACAGTTCTTTGACGAAATACAAGCTTATATTTTACAATAATTTGACATTAATCCAATCATAAATCTCCCCAAGCTGGAAGGATATTTTTTTTATCCCCATCAAAAAAACAGCTCTTGATTAAAGTGTATTAACAGGGGATAATTTAAACATGGACACTTAAATATAACAAGAAGTCAGTATTTAAAGCCTAAATACACTGCATTACAAGATTAAAACATTAACAATTTATAACAATCAGAGATCACAGGGCATTTAGAATAGCAGTGCATATTGAGTTCTGTGAGTGAAATAACTGAGGTGTGTCAGCTCTACTGGCATGTGTAAAATGAGCCGATCAAATCAAGAGTCAAATTCTGTTACAATGATCATCCCCTCACAGGCCAGCCTTCTTATCCTCCACCATCTCGCACGTCATTCTGCACCGCTATGTCTGATTAAACTGCACAGAATGGATTTTGGTGGCACTGCTTAATGGCTAATAAAATGTGCACAATCTTAACAACTATGCAAATCGTGGTCTGAGATTCAAGGTGCCCTTTGAGAGTATTATTTTCAAGTGATCATTGTCTTTAATTGAGCTTTACGGAACACTTCCTAATTAGATTATTTCATTCCTATTACCAAACAAAGCCATCATCTAAGCATGCCCAGTTATGCTAGTCTCGGCAGTGATACATCTCAGCAGACACAACTCTTTCTATCGGGATGGAGAACTGAGATGAGACACCCAGGTGGGAATCTAGTAAGGATAACCAGACTTCACGGTCACATTGCTATTTTGAATTTCAAAATGTGTTATTTTAAATAAGTGTGTATATCTAGGTATAGTTTAAATAAAAGCAAACCAGACGCTACTTCAAGCTTCATAGAAAAGCTGTTGAAAAATAAAATCACACTGTTCCAGGGCACTTGACACGGTGGACTGACTCAGATCTAATAAATCTCATATGCACCCACCTCCGCAGTTTCTCTCTCTCTCTCTCTACCTCCCTCACTGTCTTTCAGGATGTAGCTTTCTGTCCTCCCCTAAGCATGACATCAAAACTAAATTACATTTATGTCAGACAGTAAGACGGCGATTGGTATAGACTTCTTTGTAGTTCAATAAACAACCAATTGATCAGAGTTTACACGTTTAAGAAGTTTAAATGCAGCCAGATTTGCCAGATTTAAAAAGACAATCCAATTTATGATAAAGAAACATGATTTCTTTTTTATGGTTAAGGGATTAGTTGTCATTTTTATTTTTTATTTTAAAATCCTGTAACAATATTTAGTTTAAACAACCAGTCAGCCTCCTCATTAATAGCACTATCCAATTATGCTTCAAATATACTAGATATCCTATGACACAGCCAACCAAGAAAAGGAAGGTAGAAAGAGATAATAAAATATAACATCAAAAATAAAATTCTGTCATTGTTGAATCCCCTGCATGTCATTCCAGTCCTGTGTGACGCTTTCTTATGCAACACACAGCAAAAGATTTTTCGAAGACTGTTAGAAACTAAGAAGTTTTTTAACTTGTACACACAGAAACATTTTTTTCAAAATATCTTCTTTTATGTTCTACAGAAGCAAGTAAGTCATGCCGGTTCAGAACAAAATAGGAACAAAATTTATTTTTCTGTCCTTACAGTTATCGTGTTGTTTATGTAATATCTTCAAAGGTATCATTATAATTGTCAAACTTAAGCTTCAAGTGCATTTCAAATCATGGTTACTAAAAGTTAAGCCAAAGTAAGGCAAATATTATGATAAAATAAAAATGTAATCAAATTAAAATTAAGAGATTATGTAATTTAACCAAGTCAACTTGGCATTCCGAGTTTAGGAGAGACACCATTAAACTCATATCATCTGTCATTTCAACAGCTGTGTATGGTCTCACAGCATCAATACTTCCTTCTGCAACAGATGTTAGATGCAGGTGATTACCAGTAAATTAGCTTAATCGAAACAGACAATTCATTTAAAATATCTATTGTAGCTAAATTTGATTTCAGTTGATAAATGTTGCCACCTGACTGTGTCACCGGTCTTTGTTCACTGTACGTTCACAGACACTGTAGCACATCAGAGGCTGCAGAAATGAAGTGCACAGCTATTTGAAACATCAACGTTACAACAAACGCGACTGAATTTACCTCGTCTGTGAAGCGACAACGAAGTGGCGTGGTAAAGAAACGGATACCAGCATGAAACAATGCAAGTCAATGAAAATTCGCAACAAGAAAATAACCACACTAGGATTATTATGAACAAACCACAAACAGCGTATGAGAATAATAAACCCTTACCTAATTAGGGTCTTTATAAGTCGCAATTCATAAACAGAGCGCTGAAGTACATCCTTTAGCGTTTCTGAAATACAGACCGTGTATGGAGGGCTGATCGCTGGGTATGATACTGGAGTCGGTCTGATCCGCACCTGACAGCGAGCCGTGGAGCTGCAGCGGAGGTACGTGTGCTGTTCTGTGATGCCGGAGCACCGGCAAAATGCGCCATGGAATCCGGAAAGTGGACTGCAGTGGGCTCAAGCTGGGATAAATTCCTTTTGAAAAAAAATTAAGTCCACCTGTTAAATAATGAAGGAAATTGTTTCAATCATTTAATTTTCATAGAATCTGAAAAGTACTTGACGGCTTGATCATTTGAAAGATTGCACCTGTGTGCCTGTCCGGTCAATAGCCTAGCCAGTTCAAAATACCAATAGTTCAATCAGTGCAGACACAATTAATTTACTAATTCTGCATATCTAATAACTTCAGCATGCATAGTTATGTGCCTATTTTATCATAATTACAAACCTTCTTTACTTATCAGTATCTGCATTAGTCATTGGAAACCCCATATAGCTTAGACTACTAATAAAATCCTTAGTTCATTTGACTGGACACGACATTTGGATTTAAATCTGTGAACAATGCTGTTAAAACCCTGACATATTGGCTCATAAAGCCATACTCCAGCGATGTTCTGGTATTCTATTCAATTGTAATCCACGCCAGGTTTTAGATTTGGCCAACCGGATACGCTCCATCACAAACCATCATTGTATTACGTAGTCACAGCGCCTAACTTTAATTCCAAGAATCAGTTTGATAATTTTAGCATTCGTCTTTTTTTTTTCATACGTATTTCAAAATATAACTAGATAAAAAAGTTTGTTTAGACAAACTTTAAGTTGGCTTGAGAAAGCCGGAGATAGAAGTTTGAAAAAGTTT
>JAUCMS010000044.1:10009862-10045824 GCA_032357445.1 Enteromius radiatus | reverse complement strand
AAATTTACACACATTTACACACCCCATATTGACAGAAAAACACTGAATGTTGCAGATTTATTAAAAAAGACCATGTGATGTTTCAGTTTTTCTTTTTTAATAATTTTGCAAAAAATAGCAACAAGTTTTCTGTCAATATGGGGTGTTGTGTGTACATTAAAAATGAACTTAAATGATTTTAGCAAATGACTGCAATATAACAAAGAGTGAAAATTTTAACTGGTGTACAGAACAAGGCACTGACATGTTTTAGGATCAGTCAATGTAAGTTTCTTTCAGTTGAAACAACTCAGATTTATATTTAGTCTAGGAATAGGCTTCAGCCATCTCTGTGAAACTGGGGGTAACATTAATAATACAGATCTTTTTTTTTGATAATACAGTAGTCAATGTTTGAAGTGGATCTAAAAAGTTAATCAAAGTTGTCCTTTGTTTTAAGACAACTTTAAAAGAATTGTTTTGATCACTTGGCTGACTCACGCAAGTTTATAAATTAAACCATCCATATTTGCTATATGTAAACTATAACAAATCCGAATACCGTACAGATAATTTTGTCAACAAGTAAAGACACGTAATTGCCTTCTGTTTGTGTTACAGTTTTAAAGACTCAAATGATTTTAAAAGTCTCATTGAAAGCATGAGAGCAAATAAAAGCGATGAAGGAGGGCGACTCAAGGTCAGAAGTGAGAAATAAACCCTGCCCTTACCCTAGCTGTGCCCGGAGGGGAACATTGTGCCGACAGGTTGTGAGGAATGATAATTTCACAGCTCTTTGGCTTGAGTCCAGCCAATTGATTCGGATAGGAAGGAAGAACTCTGCAGACAATTAGCACTTTCCTGACAGTCCATTTACTGCAGGGTTGATGTGCACTGCCATTGATGCGGACTGCAAGCTCTGCATGTGGATTACTCATGTATTAGGATGGATAGCATGGATCTATAAAACATTGACGTTTCAAATTGAGATAAACACAGCAGGTTTTTGTTTAGCGAATGCTGCATTAGTTTGGAAGCACTTCAAAATATTTGCACCCCATGTGTGAGGTTTTTATGTGGGATACTGGTTCGATTTTGACATTACTCCTGAAATCGCTTTTTCTACAACAGACGATAGATAGCATCCTCTTGAGAAGCTTTATATAAGAAACAATAGCTTTAATAAATCCCGCTATAAATACACAACCAACCAGCAGCTTGAACTCGAGTCCAGGCCAAAAAGGCTCAGATCTGCAATGGGGCTCTGCAGTCTGAAACTGATGAGCCAGCTAATAAAACCTATGCTCTACTGACAAAATGTTCCTCTGTTCCCCGAGCACAGCCCCAGACAAACCCCCCAGAGCCCGGAGGTCCTGACTGTTGGCTCACCAATGTCTGCCATCTCAGGCACGGAGGCTGAAAAGGGGCCATCTGGGAATTTTGGGGCGTTGTCGTTCACATCCTGGACCTTGATAATGAATTCGGACTCGGGTTCCACGGCTCTGTTGGTGAAGCGGTCCACAGCCCGAGCGTGGAGGACATAATGACTCTTCTTCTCTCTGTCCAGGCTTTTCTTTGCATGAATATCGCCCGTTAACTCGTTGATTGTGAATATGGTACCAGCACCTTCTCCGGAGAGCAGATATTGGACAGAGCCATCACCTTTGTCTGAGTTTGAGTGTAACTGAAAGTGACAAAGAAAATACAGTTTTATTTTTGCAGTACTGCCATTATGCCTTAAGTCAAATGTAAATGTTCTATGGTGTTAAAACCACATAATTATTTATTCTGACACCTTGTGCTACTGTATGTGGAAATGCAAATTGTTTGTGCAGTATTTTAGAAAGAAAGACACAGTGGGATCCAAACTCTTGAGACCACAGTGAGAATCTAGGTAGAGAGAAGGACAGCCTTCTTGTTTAATTGATTAGTTAGAATTTCAGTTGAACTGGAATTACAAGAAGAAGAATTTACTGAATTGTAGAGTGATAAAGAATTGCCTTTAAGCACAATGAAGTTAAATAAATAGCTAGATTAAAAAAACAAAACATAATATTTAAAATGTGATGAAATATATGAACTAAATACAGATTTTACAATTAACACTTTTTAAAAAATATATTATTATGATAATAAAAATTCCAATAAAAGTAATAAAACTGCTAAATCGTCCCTTAGACTTTTGGTTACTAATTATAAAAACAGCAACTTCATAGCAGTTTTAAATGTCAGACTTTCCATTTGAAAACTCATCTAACTCTAAGAAAACAAGAAAATCAAATGACATAGACCCAGATCTAGAAATAAATGATCAAAGTCAGAAGACAAAGGCATGAAAACACTCCTGTCATAACCTTTATGAGGGATAAATGACATTTCGTACAGTTCAAGATTTAACAATTTTTTTTTTTTTGACAAATCTATCACCATAATGACTGTGGCATGTCCCAGCTCCTGTCAAAGAATGCTCTTGATTTATAATTAGCATGCTCTTTAAATAGAACTCACATTACATGTACCAACCGAGCACAAGGATACCCCATGTGCTCTGAGGAAATACTTTTTAGAGAAAATGACTGTCATTCACCCACAATTTCCACAGACCAAAAGGGATGTATACCTATGATATTACTCCTTTTCTCCAATGGAATATAAATATAACACTTTTATCACAATTTTTTTTAACTCATGGGTAAAGAGAGCACGGTAGACAGTGAAATTATACACTACACTGACATTATGAGGCTAAAGCCTGTGGCTCCCAACCAGAACCAAATTGAGTTTCATGTGAAATACACATGCATCACAGGGGTGAAAGGATACCTCCTAATAAACATGGCTTAATCCCAGCACATTTATATTAGTTATGCAATAACAGATTCTGTAACAGAATATTGCTTTTACTGCCTCAAGGTAAGAATTTTCTGTGATGTCGAATATAAATATCCAAACAAGTATTTAGAATTTGCATAAGGAAATGTAGTCTACAGCTATTATGCTGATCCTTTAAAGACCTAATTTTACTTATTTATTTATTTATGCACTAGCAAAATAAGTTACAGGCCTTGGTCTGTTGACTTTTTCATATGTCTGACTGCTTATTCGATCTTCACATGCTAATAATCCCAAACGCGAGTACAATGTTATACAATTTTCACACCAGTAAAATCATGCAGTGCAAGGTCATACCAGATTGTAAAATGTCATGTTGAGCATCTCCCTCAAAATTATTCACACATAATTATTCACAAATAAACCAAGATGTCTGTAAAGATGTTATAAGACCTTTACAACTAAATGCACTCTTTACTGTCTATTACTGGTGTAATGAATGCAGCCGAGGCATGCAGATCCAAGTGCAAGTTACTTTATTCAAGGTCGACAGACAGGGTAACAATACCGGCAAACTGAGCAATGGAGATGAGATAGAATCAGAGTCGGGGTACAAAGACAGAGATCGAGGCGGGCAGCGAATGTAATGTATTTGGTTTGACCTGTGACGACACAGGATGTGACGTTGAGAATATGTATATTAAAATGCGGTAGTACGCAGTCACAAGAGATGTAAGCTAGAATAAACAGCTTGTGATCGTTCCAACATTCCTGTCTGCTAGCATCTTTATAAGCACGTATGTTAAACAACATAAGACATACAGAAAAACCACAGCGAACAATCAAACAATCCAGAAGAACAGTCCAAAGTTAAATATCAGAGAGCACACACAGGAGAGGAACGCTTAGAATTTTTTTGCAATTCAAGGGTGAAACTGGATTTTATGTTAGTGGTAATGAGTGAGTGGGTGTGGTGATGGGCTGCAGCTGTGAGTGTAATTAGAAATGGCAAACAGGTGTGAGTGAGTGGTGTGTTCTGGGAGATTGAGTCCGTGTGAGTGTGAGTCCAGGTGGTAGTGAAGAGGGGATGGAACTAGGAACTCCATCCTGACAGCTGGTCATATTGTGAATTGTGAATTTAGGGTAAAAATGCTTTTTAATTTTTCATTAATTAATTACTTTATTCATCTTTTTCTTTAAATAATATGTGACCCTGGACCAAAAACCAGTCATAAGTAGCATGGGAATATTTGTAACAATTGCCAACAATACATTGTATGGGTCAAGATTGTCGGTTTTTCTTTTACGCCAAAAAATCATTTGGATATTAAATAACAATCATGTTCCACAAAGAAATTTTGTATATTTCCTAGCCTTAATACATAAAACATATGATCTAATTAGTAATATGCATTGCTAAGAACTTCATTTGGACAACAATTTTCTCAATTTCTCAGATTCCAGATTTTCAAATAGTTATATCTCGGTCAAATATTGTCTAATCCTAACAAACAGGGTTTGAAATTAACACCCGACAAATGCGGATAAAAATCAGCTGTGGCGGGTAACACTGTCAAATCACTAGCCAATTTGGCAGGTTGCTTTTTGTAAATTATGTTCACTTATTGATGTCTTTGGTAAGTTCATGCAAGCCAAATATGTTAGGGCAAATACTGAACTTGTGAGACAGAATGACATTTTCGAGTATTGCAAAAACCAAATAAAACACACTAAGTGCACATGATTGAATGATCACATAATTCAAGATAAGGGGGCAGGAAATAAATATATGTTTACATCAGTTCATATTGTTAATCAATATATCACACAAAGACAAAGAGTTTTTCTTAAAAAATCAGCATGGTTACAACAGTTTAATAAATAATAAGGTTAATATAATGATACTTGATGTTGTTCTTGCTCTATTTTGCCAACACAAATCATTCCAAACACAGCCACGGCACTGTTTTGCATCTCTGAGCAACACGATGGTGTTCCCTTCCTGAATGAATCAACTGTTCAAATGATTTGGTTCAATCACAATTAACAGTGACTTACTGCCACCTACCTGTGGTTTTAATTTTACTTTTAAACCATCTTTTTTTAGGGGGATAGGGTGGGGGGTGTATTTAGTAGACAAAGGCTGGTGAGCAAAAAAGTTAATCCCATTTTAATCCCTGCTAGCAAACCTTATTTCTTCAGCTTTTCAGATGATGTATACATCTAAATTTCAAAAAATGGACAGTTATGACTGGTTTCACGGTCCAGGGTCACATATAAGATTACTTTTTTCTCATTAAATCACGTCATTGCACCAGATTTTTCTTTTCTTTAGCATGAACATTCTTGTATGTAATTGACCCATATGTTTACAGAGATGCATCATGAAGGATAGCTTCTGTTCATGTCAGCTTTCAGTGTAAAATCAATATATGAAACCATCTGTGACACATACTTTATTAGTAACACATATGCTATGCTCATGCAATTACAGCGACACAAACCACAAAACAGCAGAAACCTTCAACTAAGTATGTACAGTACGCTGGATGTGACCATCGCCTGAAACTGAGAAACACGGCTATTTTCACGCCACTTATCCAACAATAAATGCTGCCATTTCATTTGCTAATGATCACTAATGTGGCCTTGAAAAAAATGTCAATGAGTCTGATCCAAAAAAGAAATAAAAAAATAAATCTGAGCAGCAGGAGTTGGCAGAGCACGGCCCTTGGTGTGAAAGAAAAAGAAGAAGAAAAAAAAAAAACATTACTTGGCATGTTACTGGGTTGCTATTCAAGCAGCTTTCTTTTTTCCCACTGTGTTCCCATAATTCTTGGCAGCCTGTGTAATCCCACCACAGTGAGCAATTAGTCAGAATGACGTTCACCTTCCAAACCTTTTCCCCCTGGCTAAGAGGGACATTCACCTTCACAGATATATATGGCAGGCGGGCCTGAAACAACACTATTTCTGGGGCCATTGCAATACCCACAAAACTTTGAGCGTAAGCCTGGTTACAGCTGCAATGCAGCAGGGTACAGTACCCACACGCTAAGCCAGAGACCCAAACCAGCGCCACGGAAGCTCATATCCACCTCTTTCATTCGGCTCTGTATCCTCACGTTCACCTGCTATATTCAGCAGTATAAAAGATTAAATAATCCTCCTACATTGTACTTCAAAACAGTGACCCTTGTTTTGAACTTGCCTCAGATATTTATGGAAGCACCATTCAATACATCAGGTTTCCCTAAGAGATGGCTAGAGTATTTGAATCATCTGTTCATCTCTTACTAAAGAACTCCTTAACCCGAGGATACATCATGTAAATATTCTTTTAGGAAATGCCCTAATTTTGTTCACTGATACATTTCCCATACATTATTTAAACATAAAACAAAATGATTGCAAAGACCTTATAATAACTTCACAATCAAACTGGTTCTATTTACTGTTTGCCCAGTTCTAGTCTTATTGTTAATGATTCGTTCATGTTACTCCTAAGGAAGAAAAAAAAAAAAACAACAACTTTTCTTTCTGCTTATGTCACCCAGGCCAAGCAGATCATTGGTTAGTCAAGCAAACCTCTAGTCAAATCATTGTCAGCATTATAACATGCATATTTTTCTAGGTAGGTAGGAAAATAAATAAATAAATATTATAAAAATGATTGTTTAAAAACAAAAATAATGTTGCTATTATTAAAAAGAAGTAGAAAATATATTATTATAACATTAAAATATATATAAATTAATTATAAGGATATGAAATAAATAGTTTAAAATAGGATATTGTGTTAAAAATTCAACAAATGTGTTTAGAATGCTCACGGCATTAAAAAGCATTTTAAGATTCAACATCCTGTGTGGAAAAAAAGTCACATGAAACAAGAAAGGAGGGGAAGCAGATGAGTGGGAGATAGAATGCATTGACTCGTCCAGGAGAAGGTGTGACGCTGTTCCCCTGCACAACATTACCACACAAATAAAAGGCTTTGAGAAACCTGCCAGACAGATATAGACTCAAATCTGAAAGCAGCCAGCCTAGAAAATACAAATGCATCAAATGCGATTAATAGGATTATGAATGAAAGCAAACACTTGAGCACAATGGAAACTCATTAACCATTTGAAACAAACTGGGTGTGTTCCACATCTCGCATGCTAAGCAGTCTGATCTGGCTCGGAATACATCCTCCTATTAAATTATAACGGTGACCACTGAGTGTTTAGCCACCTTGTCAAACACATACATACTCACACCCACACTCGTCTGCGCTTCATTCGAAGCTCTAAGACATTTTATTATGGTGCAAAAGTGATGCATTTACATCCATTAGAACCTATTATAGGTCAGAAGCCCTTTAATGTATGCATGCTTGGAGGTAACGTTATTGAATCTTGCAGCATGAACATTCCAGTGCTTTAAAGCCACCATGAAATCAAAACTAACAATTCTTATTGATTTATGTAATATTATAGCGTTATATCATAAATGATTAATCCATGCACATGATTATTTTCATAAAATTCATGTGCCCTCATAATCTTTAACCAAAATAAACTCCTCTCCCTGTTCCCGTTTGAGAAACTGTTTCACTCGGATATATGTCACAATCAGTGGTGTCCTGAAATGAGGAGTCATTTTTTTACTTATCAGAACTTTCACTACCAAAATAAAAATCTATTTTGCATTTTTACATTACCAATAAACTGTTACATATTTTATTTATAAACTGGTGTTCAGCAGTTGAGGATCAACAGTCACCAGAGCACACAAAGATGTGCCTTTAATTTGCTTCACGAACGCACACAAACAGAAGAATTGAGTTTTTATTACATGAACCAATCATAGCTGATCACAACCAATCATATCATATCCTCTCATGTGACTTTCCCCCATTCATTCTCAATTACCCCCCAACAAACTCACAGTACACTTTAGGGGGTCTGTTAAATTTCAGTGGGCTCAGGGGAGGCGAGAGACATGCAAACTCCTGCTGTACAGTGACTGTTGAACAGTTTTACTTTAGAAAAACAAGCAATTTATATGCTTTAATATCATATTTTGTAATAATTGCATTATATTATAACCCTGTTTTTTGAGGAGGCCCAGCCTCCCTTGCCTCCTCTGTGGAAACGCACCTAAACAAAATATTGAAGAAAAGGCTTACAACTTTCATTTCACACCTACTTTAAAAGGTATAGTCCACCCAAAAATGAATAATTGTCATTACTCACGCACTTGAGAATTTAAAGGGGCAGATGCGTTTGAGCTTATAATGAACAGACGATATTGTTTACTGGTGTGGTGTGTGCAAATATAGTTAGCGTTATCATGCATGTTGTGAACAGCCCTTTAGAGGAATGTTGGTAACCAAACAGTTTTAGTTCCCATTGACTTTACATTGATGGACGTCCACAGAAACCAACATTTGCTATCCGCATTCTTAAATAAGTGCTTTTATGTTCCACAGATGAAGGTAGTCATAAAAGACTTAAGGGTGAGTAAAAAAAAAAAGATTTATTTTTGCACAGGCTGTGCCTTTGAGACTGCATGTTAATGTGTGAACATACAGTATAAATGAGACTTTGAAGAAACAATGCCCTATATTGTCAAAACAAGCCCCTCATTAGAAGTATCTTGCTTCGACCGACCTCATTCCGACAGTCCTTTTAATATTCATAGGAATGTCTGCATCAGGAATGCACTAAAAGAACATACACAGGGAAAACATTTCACTCGGCAGACATGACCATAATGCAGGGTTTGCGGTTACTGCTGCCGCAGACCTGAGAGCACAGGTTGCCTTGTGCAGGGGCTTGATAAACTGCCCACGCTACAAGAAGGAAAGGACTGATTAAATCAGGGCTCAGCCTTCGCCGCTAACCGCAAATTAAAGCCGGCGTGCTGATGGAAAGGTCAATTTTACACTGCACCAAGAGCCCTTCACGTCAGAATAAGGAAGCGTGCATGGGCGGCACTGAGTTTGGTAATTTGCCATTAGTGAGAGGGAGGTGAGCGGTTTAATGTAATCCTCCATCTTAAAAGCTGCAGTGACAGATATTCATCAGCTGGACAGACTCCAATAGAACTGCAGCGAACTGATCTCTATCTGTCTTCCTCTACTCCAAAGTCTATGTTAATGTAGACCCTCTCTAGTTATCACACGTTCATGCTAATGTGTGCTACCAGTCTGCTGGTGAAGAGATTAACAGAGAAACAGACCTTCCAGAACGCCAGAAGCTTGCTAGCTCTCTATTACAAATTTCAAAGCTTAAGCTGTTTGTGTGCGAATGCATCTCTTTCTGGATATATATGTGTGTGTGTGTGTGTGCTTTTCCACATGAAAAGGGAGCATATTTACCACAGCATAATCTACAGTATGAAGAACAAATTGTATCTGCTAGGCAAAAATACGCTAAACAAATATTTTCTGTTTTGCTGCTGCTTTTTTTTTTAAACTGAAAAAGTGTTTGAGTACGTGCTTGCAACATTTTCACGTTATTAATTTGATATAAAAGGAAGCGTGGAATAAATCAAAGAACGGCTGAATTGAACCTATTGAGACTGTTGTGTCTCTCACTCAGCCAGATATTGTGTAACCGATGGATTACTTCTCCGTCAAGAATCATACAGTGAGAATAATGCTACTTGCCAAAAGGGGGAGGGGGGTTGTGGTGGTTTCTTTTCATTTAGTTTTTTTTTTACCTTTTGCAAATCATGATATAGTGTTTTGCTGAATGTAGTAGTGAAAGCATTCCAGTTATTAGCTCTAGATAACAATTATGTTTTGACTCAACATTTAAAAATGTATTTTGTCTTTAACCCCCTTTTTGAGACCCCGTGATTAAAAATTTGGTCTTCTGCAGTTAGATGTTACCATTGGCTGCATTGTTATTTTCAACAAAAACCATGCCAACTTATTTTTTTAAATACATTTTTGTTAATAAATTTAACAGATTACTGTATATCCTTCGCTTTGAAAATTAGGCAAAAACATAAAAAACTTTATGAATTGAATCATTAGGGAACCTTAAAAATAATACATTATTCATGTGCTTTTTGCATTTTACTTAAAATTCTTCTTAAAATGTGATGACCAAACAGCAAAAATATCCCTAATAGTCAAGTCTGCAGCTGTTGAATAGTTTTTCCAGAAAACACATTTAAGGATAATTTCTTTCTAACTAAATCCTCTCTCTATGCTCCATTTGTAACCCAAAAAGTTCCAAAGTCCCACTGAAATTTCTTATCTGCTTTTATAAAGTGACATAGTTTATGTTCCTATCACTAGATATTTGAGGACAGGCAGGGTTTTAGTAGAACAGGTCTGTCTGGGCCCCCAAAACCTCTTTTTGTTTGACCACTGAAGTGGAGAGAAGAAAAGATGGTGGTCTGGAGGGACCAGGCAGGAGAAGGTGTGAAAAAAAAAACGAATGGAGAGTAGTGTGGGAGGCTACTGAGAGCCTCAACCCATTTCTGTCACTGCAATTTAAGAAGGCCTGAGAGAAAATATTCAGCTCACTCAAATCTTTTACAGACAGGTCACACCATAGCAGCACAAAATTAAGTGGCACCCATGTGAGCAGAACAAGGACCCTGTTTGGCTCTATGTTCAATACAAGAAAGAATGTTGTCACACTGAGTTTCTTTTGTTTTCGATGTTAGTGAAAAGTCTTCCAGACAGGATCTAACCAAGTCTGCTCTGTTTCAACAAGAGCTCCATTTAACTGAATTCCCTGACTTTTAAAGACTAAGTTTAAAAAAGATTACATATAGTGTCTAGTCCAATTCCTGGTTTAATGACTGCTATGAGTCAGTTTTTCCACAGAGAATCAAAATTGTGCAGCACAGCTGGTGTAGTTCCAGCTCTTCTCAGTGGATCAAAGTCATGCAGCTCAACCAGTGTAATCAAATTACAGAACAAATTAATCGGTTCTTCTCAGTGATTCAGTGATCCCATTATCCCAATTACAGAAGACCGACTCCTATGAGTCAGTTCATTTCAGTGGATCAAAATCATGCAGTGCGCCTGTTCTTGTTAATGAATCAAAACCAATACAGCACAACCTGTGTAGTGCAATTACAGAACAATATCTGTTGGATATTGTAGTCTATCAAAACCATATAATGCAACCAGTAGAAAGAATGACTCCTATAATTCGGTTCTTCTCAGTGAATCAAAATTATACAGCAGGACCATTATATTCAGACTCCTGAACTAATAACTCTTTTATGTATGTCTGTTCTTGTCCAAATCCAAATTATACAGAACAACCAATGTAAAATCAAAAATACTAATCATAGATGACAGCCACTGTAGTCCAGATATATAACACATGAATCAGTACTTCTAAATGTTTCAAAACCATGCAGCATGACTGATGTAGTCCAATTTCCAAAATAATTACTTTTAAGAGCCGCTTCTTTTAATTGAACAAAAACCATACAGCACAACTGGTGCAGTCAAACTCCCCAAAAAATAAGTCCAATGAGGCAGCTTTTCTCAGTGGATCAAAATCATACAGCTAGACCACTGTAATCCAAATACAGAACAATTGACTCTTGAAATTTTGTCAGTGAATTAAAACCATATAGTGTAACCAGCAGTCTAAGTAAGGGAAAAAAAGTGTCCTATGAATCAGTTCTTCTCAGTGAATCAAAATCATACATTGTAAACAGTGTGATCAGACTCTTAAACAAATGTCCCTTACTTGTTTTTTTAAATGAGTTAACATCATGCAGCCTGACTGTATTAATTGGATTCATGTATGAATGACTCCTATGAACGAATAAGCCTAAATTGTATCCTTGACAAATTTGAACTTTCAGCTAAAGATAAATACAGTATTTCATATTTTTCCAAATAAGTAGTTATTCTGTGAAATGTATTGTTTGACATATACATAGCTAAGGCCAATTACAGAACTGTATTAGTTATCACTAAAAAAATCTTCTTTCTTAAACGTACTAAAATAAACAGAAATGGAACCATTATACAACTGGAATCATTTCTTATGCTTTGCACACATGAACACACATGTATTTACACTCAAGTGGGCAGATCTGAAGTAAACCTGTCCAATGGTCCTGATGAAACATGGCACACACACACACTCTCTTGGCTCAGTTCCTGAGGGATGTAGGTGTAGACAATTGATGGCTGCTCAGCCATTTCTTCATAAACTCTGCTATCTTCACGTTAACCTTCACCTCACTGAGCCAATGTCAAAAGCTGTCAGTGTCACCCTGTATTATTCCAACCCATGAAACACTGCAGTTTCATCTAAGCTGACAGTGCTGGCCACTCTTCACAGAACTGAATGGGCAAAATAATTGATTGTACCTCTGTTGACGTTTATAAGCCGCAGAGGAATCTCTGGAATTTTTTGAGTCCCAAAATATAAGGTACCCCATTTGAACATCCTAACAATTGTGTATGAAGAATTGTGACAATGAGGCACTAAAAAGAACCTCGGGATCCCTGTGTTTGTAGTTGACAGTCAAAATAATTACACTCTTATTACCAGGATGGATGTAATGGGTCAGCCTTTAATTTGCAAGCCAAATCAATTTTCTGACAAAAACATGCTGTTCAGAAAACATGGATATTGTTTCTGATTAGTCACCTGCACTATTTACTCGCTTCCAAGAAAATATGATTACAAGAACACAGTGACATCGTACATTTCAATTAGAAAACATGACGCACAGCCGTTGTCTCTGGTTAAAACAGAAAACAGAGAAAACCCTTTGTTCAACAAACCATACACACCACAACAGCTCAGTTTGTTTCAGATAATCACCTGATTCCCACACCTGCACACAGACTGAAACAAAAAAGAAAGGCTCTTACCTTCCCCACATACTGGGCATCCGGCCCAATGTGCTCTTCCAAAACGAAGAACTGATTCCAGATCCAGCCTCGCTTGGGGCGGTGATGCGAGTCCTTGTCGCCGTCGGGCAGTTTGGTCTGGTTGTGGGTGAACGTGGGGCTGGGCGGAGAAGGGGTCCCATAGCTCCTCTGGAGCACGCATAGGCACAGCAGCAGAGGGGACAGACAGGCAGGGCTGCTGGCTGCTCTCATGTTAAAGAGTCGCAACGTTTGAACTCCCGCTCTCGCTCACCCAGAGGTCTCTCTCTTGCGGTGGGCGGCTCTAGATGCCGATCGGACCAGTTCGCAGGGCTTGGCTGACGGCCATGGTTTAAAATCCTGTTGTCGCTGAGAGCCGCCGGGCGACACTCACATCGTGGGCCGAGAGCGAGACGTGTTGATTTGTTGGGGAACCAGCGTCCACTGGAGACTCACTGGAGGCGTTGGCAGATATCCACAAAACATCTGTGTGAAGGAAAGAGGACAAACTGTACTTTCATGGGGGCGAAATGAAACGCAGCCAGCAATTACATTTTAATTCCACTGAAAAGTTGGAATTAGCTGTTGCCGTGAAGATCTAAGATATGAAAATTGGCCTAAAAGCCTATCGCGATCTCGCTGTTTGCCGTTTGGTGAAACGTCTAATACATTTTTGATGGAACAGCTGTTCTAGTATAATAGCAGGGATCATGTCTGCTGGTGCAAGGGACGTGTAATGAGAGCTCCAGCATGGTGAGTCTATTCAATTGGCTGAACGGCATTCCGGGGATCAATGCATGTCCCTGGT
Organism: Enteromius radiatus; assembly: GCA_032357445.1. Taxonomy (NCBI): domain Eukaryota; kingdom Metazoa; phylum Chordata; class Actinopteri; order Cypriniformes; family Cyprinidae; genus Enteromius; species Enteromius radiatus. The sequence goes on along the minus strand of JAUCMS010000044.1, from coordinate 10,032,346 downwards.
TACCTCGGAAAAGAAGCTGATAGCTCTCGACTCCTCTGCCTCCCTGTCAATTCAGATTTGTCACTTGTTGAGGAGAAACTCCCTCATACTCTTCCTTCCTGTGTGAGGGTTACTGACATGGACGCGTGAAATACCTAGTGCTTTAGGGTTAGTCTTCCTCAAAACTAATGGAAATTGCGATGTCGGAATTCTAAAAAAAGCAGAGAACAAATAAACAAACGACAGTGGAAACGCTGCAGGGGGGGCATTTCCTGTCACCTTAGCTACATCTGAACATTTTATTTCTGAAGACGTGTTTGAAATAGTCACAGTAATGCTGAAGCCATGTCCCACGGGTCTAACATTATATGACCGGAATAAATATTTCATGGTGCAACACAAACTGACAGTGAGATATCTGAGAGACTCACTTTTGTTTGTAAGGGAAGATGGCATGTGTGGCATGTGAATGCAACTTTAATCTCTCAAGAACCTCACACTGAAGAATCTTGCATCGAGTGTATTTGACGAGAATATTCAGCATTTCAAGAGCTGCATTTGTTAAGTTTATTCATTAGTGCACATAGGTCGATAATTCAGTAGCCAAAATAGAATCCATTGGAATTAATGAATGAATCTAAGACACTGCGATATGAGTCTGAATGCATTTCATTAAAAGTGCTTGTTACATAATCTTAATGAAAGAGCCACTGATAATACTAAATGATGAGGGAATAATTTTAGACCACTAACAGAATAGAAAAGGCTTTCTAACTATTATTCTCTTCTCTACCATTGTTCTAACTTGACTTCAAGAGAATAAAAAACTGTTAGGTTAGGTTTAACAGTCAGCTGTAGGTTCTTCGAGAGTCTACGAACTGGTTTACAGGTCAAAACATCTGTTAGCATCAAAATCAGTTGCTGCAAATGTTACTGTTTAGCTAACTGTGTTGTTATACAAACCAGAACAAAAGTCTATCAAGAGTCTGTGTTACTGTGGAAACTGTGGTGCATACTGTATCAGAAAACAATTTCACAAATACCATGACATGTTGAATACTTCTTTCTAAGAGCAACATATTTCAACAGTTTGTCTGTCTTATTAATGCATTGCACACAAAAGTCTTTTTCAATCGCTTTCTTTGTCTTGCTGGCGACAGATGGCCTACTCTTGAGCTATTTATGAATATGACTTTAAAAATGAATTAACCCATTTTTGAGGAAGCTGAGAAGTTATTCTTTCAGTCATCAATATAATATGACAGTTCAACTCATCTTGTGGCACAACTGATTTTTTAATATAACATGAAAGAAAAAAATACTGAATGAGTGTGCACGTGGGTGAACACATGGGGGGAATTTTTATTTTGCTCTCTAATTCTTTAGAAAGGCATCATTGTACTTGTACTTAAAACCCAAAAAACACTACTAATCTGAACTGGATGCATTGTGCACTGTCGAGAACAGTGTACTAAGTCAGTTGGTCATAAGGCCATATTGATTTGAGACACAATTGCCAGTTACTTCATAATTTTTTTTCCTATAAAAATAAAAGAAAAGAAAACATCTCCACATGAAACAATTCAGTAAATGATTCAAAGACTCACTTATTTAATTCCTGAATGCATCAATGTTGTTTTTTTGTTTAAACTCACTCATAAAGAGACCAAAATAAGACTCACTTTTTTCATTAATGAATGAATCAGTGTTAAAGAATTACCCGCTTATGAAGATAATTTTCAAATTAAGGCATTTCAAAGACTCACTCATCTTTGAATAAATCAGTGTTTTTGAACAAATCAGTTTAATCATTTTTAAATCAGCCTTAAATACTTTTTATTCCCTCATTTATGAGGAAATTTTTTTTTTTTTTAACAAACTGATTGAGTGTATGATTCAAAATTAATTGCAAATAAATCAAACACAGTCATTTGCCACCTACTGGTTTAACAATGCAACTTGCAAAAAGAGTACTCTACTTGGGAAAACCTCCCATGACTATCAAATTTGAAACCTGGAGCTATAACCATAAATAATAATCATAATAATAAAATAATATACTATCAAGTTGCTCACATTAAGAACGGGTCAGATTTTGCATTTTAAATGATTATGATAAGCACATGACCCAAAATAAACATCTCTAAATAGAGCATCTCACAATCTGGATTCATCTGTGTGATGAAATGTAACTAATGCAACTCTGAGCACCAGTCTGATAAAAATGACCAGACTATTGGCCTCAGGCCACCGGACAGTGAGTTTGCCACAAAGGAGTAGATTGTATTTTGAGATTTTTTTTGACAAGAAATCTAAGCATGCTTGACACCTTGTACCTTGAATAGAGGGAGCAGGAGGGTAAATATTATATTGGACACTACTGTTCCAAAAAGTAGAAAGCCCAGTTTAATCAATGTATGGTAATTACACAAATTAGCCAATTGTACATTTAAAAAACATATTTTGAAAGGAAGAATATATACATGTAATAGGTTTTTCCTGGCTAAATATGAAAGAAAAAGAGCAAAAAAAAAAAAAATACAAATAAAAAAACCTTTTATTCAGACTGAATAAAAGCAGAACCCTGAGTCTAGTTTTGAGAGGAAATGAATATGCTAGCTTCTCATTCAGAATAATGTCCATCTGCTCAATCAGAAACGCAATTTATTTACTGAGTTTCACTGAAGATTTTTCAAGAGGAGGAGGGAGAGCAAAGCCTCACTCGCTTTTTCAAGCTTATTGTGTTGCCTTGAAAAGAAATAGCTTTTTGAGTGCATTTTGACTAATACTGGGCGACAGCTCCGTTTCCTTTCATGCTGTTCCAGTGGTTTATGTTAAAACAGAGAGTTGTCAAAGTTTTCAGTTACTGAACCCTCATTTTCGCAAATTTCTCATTCAAACTGCATCTGTCCACATGCAGTCCAATTTTCCAAATGCAACCAGTTTTGCATAATGATCAGTTTCCAAATGTAAGCCTTTGGTGCAGTAGTATAGAACACAGAAAGTATCAGCCCATTAGTAAAGTGAATTGAGCAAATCCCATCTGGTGTTTAAGACGAAAGAATAAGCATCTTAAGAAAGAGAAAAAAGGTGTTAGACAGGTAAACAAAACACAGTTCCAGCACATGACACCACAGCAGGCCAGGAGGCAGCGATAACTCACGTGCCCTTGTTCTGTACTTCAAGAGCAAAAGGGTCTCACACAGGTTTCTTGAGGTCTTCAAAACAAATTTGTAATACTGATTAGAATCCAGTGCAGCTAATTAGGATGCTAATTGGAATGGAGTGAGGCTCGGATGGAACAGTGGCTGAGAGGCGTCTTTTCACAATGACATTTTTCCATGTTTGTTCCTGTCGGCTCTCTACCCCACTCATCGCTTGAATTAATCTTTTTATACATGCAGAAAGAAACATTAGTGATGGAATATTCATGTGAATTGAATCTAAGAGTCATTCTGTATTGTGAGATAATATTTGAGGAATACTTCCAGTGTTAAGTGCAAATTAAACACAAAAATTAGCTCATTTACTCTTAAAAAAGCAAAAATGTGGGTCACGATGAGGAACTTACAATAGGTAAATATTAAAATACTCAATGTTAGTTTAATTATACATTAAATCAAAGTGATGTTCACTTACTAATGTTTTTCTGTGTAAACTTAAAATTATGATAAATATGAATTTTACAGCCTAATCATAAACATGTTTTTGGTGCTTATCTGAAATGATAAGTTTCACATTTTCAAAATCAGCCCCTAAAAACCCCCACTGTTTTCTAATTTCCTTCGGAAAGCAAGGAAACGTCAAAATTGCTTTTTTTTTTGGTATACCTCTGAAAATTATAGCACAAGTGCTGTCGACTGAGCTTAAATTGACTAAACCCAGAAAATTCCTTCATTGTTAAAGTCGGCTCATGCTTCAGAGACAACCTTCGAGAGACGAAGCAGTAAAATTTCCCCAGTGCAGTTGATTCAGCCCACTTTATTCAATTTAATATTTTTCCCTCTACTTCTCATGTCTTATTCACTTCACAGCACTAAATTGCAGATCTTTTTATAGAACTGAAGTGGTTTTGTAACCTCAAAGCTTTCCCTACCGTTTGCACTCAGTCCAGTGGCATGAGGAGAAGGTGATGCTGAGACTGATTGCCTGCTACAGGATTAGTAATATCGGGGGAGGGACTCCAGGGATCCATTGATGTGCGTTTGTCACCTTGGCATGTCCACTGCATGGAGGCATTAGCTCAAGCACAACAAAACTTCCTCCATGCATCAAATACAGGCTGCTCTAATCACTTAATCATTGTCAGACATCCCTCAATCTCTGATTGTAAGGCATTCCCAGTTTACTCTAAATGTCTGAATGCTTTCCTAAGAATGATGAAGGATGCATACACACACACACACACACACACACACATATATATATATATATATCAGAAATAATACATTTCAACCATTTTCACATGCAGAGTTTTAAAGTCCACTATAACCATTTCTTCTTTACCATCTGAATGAAAACAATACATATATATATATATATGTTTCTAAAGAATGTAAGTTAAAAGAAGAAGAAAGAAAGCTTGCAGTCCATTTTTCTCAAGGCAATCAAGTAGCACTAAAGAATCAGCCTCAAGGGCTTTCAACAGCTGTACTTGCTGTGCTGTTTGTTCACTGGAAAGTGAGACAGAGCTTTGAAGAATCGCATGCGACCACAATAAAGTGCTGGAGTAATGAAAGAAGCACAGATCAGTGGACAGACACTACCTTCCTTCCCTCGTCCCGCTGCTCCGCTTCATCTATACGGCCACATGTACACTAGATCAACTCTCAGACTTTCTCTGAATCGCGCCTCACCACAAGCCAGAGAAACAGAAACAGCACTCAAGCTTCAATCAGCAGATGAGTAAAAAGAAAACACACACACACACACAAACACAGAGAGAGTGGCTCTTACCTTCTCAGTCTTTCCTTAAAAGATGACAAGGCTTTGGAATAAGATGGAGCGCTCCCAACGTTTCTCCACATTTTTTAAGTCACACAGAGAGTATGTGTGCAGCAGCTCAATCCAGTCCAGAACAGAACCGCTAGAGCTCCCAAATCTGCCAGCCTGCTGCAGCTCAGGAGGCGTGCTCTGATTGGCCGGCTACACACGCTGTCATATCCACACACACACACACACACACACACACACAGAGAAAGTCAGCTCTGCTTTTTTCCCTCTCACATTTCCTACCCGTTCGCTCGCTCGCTAACTCTCTTTCTCTCGCTTTACATCTCTGACTCTACCTCACTCACTTTATCTTTTAGTCTCTTTCTCTCTCCCGCTCCATCTGCAGCCAGGAGAGGCACACATGTTCTCAACGGTGAGCAGTGCAGGCAGTTTTTGGTTTAAGGCAATAATGTGGCTCCAGAAGGAACCTAATTAATAATATAGAGGGAGCGTGGGGGAAGCAAGAAGGATGTGAAGCCTGTGCATGCGGAGCCCCTCAAGACTGAAGGCCATTTTTTTATTATTTTTTTTTCCAGAAGGAAGGCTACTCTGTCAGCTCATAACATAACAGAGGGCATCAGGAACAGGGCGGTAGCTCTGTGGAAAGGTAAAATGAAAATGTGATAAAACAAAGGCCTTGAGGGAAAAGAAGGAGCTTTATGTACCGCAACTTCGAGTCATCAAACTCTCAGCTTGCTCTCGGAGGCCATCCATCATTTACCTCCAGGTCTCCCCCTTTCCTTTCAGCCTCAGCACAGGTTGATGATTTATCTTTTTGACTCCATTTATTTATTTACATTCCCTCCACCCTTTTGTCTCGGCTCCGCTGGTATCCTTGCAGGTGGGCTTGAGAATGGCTTATGTAAAATGATACTGCACTGAGATTACGATGTTAAATGCGATGATACAAATTCTGCACATATCATATTGTGATGCCAATTTAAATGATTCGAATCACAATTGTATATAAGTCTACATAATGTATTTGTTCTCTTTTATATGACCAGCTTTGCAATTTAGTTGTCAAATACATTTTGTGTTTTTTCTAAATATATTTTATATCACTAAGCATGACATAGGTAAAGCTGTATCAGAATTCTAAAACAATTAATGACCAGGTGTCAAGTTAATGCTATGATAAGATTTATAAGATCATTTTGCAAAAAAACTGCCTAAATCGAATGGCTTGTTGCTTAGGAAACACAGCATGTTAGGCTATTGACATAAATGTTATGAAGTAATAATGAAACAAAACATATCACCTTGACAGTACAACAGCTGACTATTAAAAACATTACTGTGTGAAGACATGCAGAAGACAGCAAATGGAAGTTTGGATATTGAATAGACCAGATCATTGCTCAGCAAATTGTGAGAACAAAATAAATTATGCACTTGGATGAATCTTGCGTTAAATTCTTAGGTGGAGTTTAGGCATGAGTGAGTGTCAAGAGTGGAGATAAATGACCGCATTCACTCAAAGATTTCTATTTTCCTCTTTCAGTTTTTCTTATTTATTCTTTTTATTTATGTAAAGAATATACAGTATATAGCAAATTCCTTGGATTGATATGATTACATGCAATCATGAATCTTGTTCAATTATTTATGCTTGAATACATGTTGTTAACTAACTCTATGATTTGTCTGTCATATGGACATTACTTAACATAGCCACGTCTTACAAATTATTTTTAACTGTAATGTAGAAACATTCACCTCCTCTAAACCTGCTTTGAGAAAATATGTATTGAAATAAGTGCTATATAAATAAAAATGATTAGAATTTAATACAAATTAATATTCATAGAAACCAAATGTTGAGACATAATTGATATAAAAAGTATTTGTCTTTATCCATATTTATGAATATCAATTGTACAACAAAGCTGAATTCCCAAAAAAAGTTGTGTTGTTATTATATGTGTATAGAAATTAAAGTAGACCCTTCACAGATTCGATTGATGCATTGCTCTTATCTGTACGATTAAAACTCAGTGTGTAATTTAAGTTCTTATTGGCATCATCAGGAGAAGACTGATTTTCTTGGTAAAATTTACTGAAAAGGGAAGTTTTAAATGTGTGTAGTTTGGTAAATGGAAAAGAAATCAAATTTAATTGGCATGAATTAATCTAAAATATAATTATAGTTAAATAAATCTAATTCAAACCATTTGTGTAGAAAATGTTTTTTTTTTCTATTTCTGTTTGGGGTTAGAAAGGAAACAAAGACCAAATACTGTCAAAAAAGACAACATTTTAGGCTGAAAGGATCCCCCCAAATAGCAAAAAAATTACTTAAACTTGTAATGAACTCTATGGTTTAGAAAAAGAGGACTAGTGGAAATGTAAAGGACTCAATCTTAACAACTGAGATACCTGTTGACTGGATTTAAGAGCAAAAATGCCTGCAAGAGGATTATAATCTTCAAAAAATAGCATCTGAATTCACTGTGCAAATGGCACCAAATGCAGGCTACATTCCAACGAGAAAGCTCTGATTTTACGCTTCTGCTTACATAATATGATATAAACATCTCAATCCAATATCTGAAATGCCTTCTCTCCATTCAGGGCTCCATTGAGATGCATGCTTAATTGGGTTGGGGTGGAGGATTTGTTTCCGAGGCCTGTCCTCACATGCTTTCATATCACTTTAAGCCTGTATAACCCAACCAGTGCTGCTCGGGGCAAAACAAAAGACCACATTGCACGTTGCCCTACTGTCCTTCTCTAAAAATGCTGAAGATTATTCAGTTCCAAAGCCAAAAACCACAGAGAGAGAGAGAGAGAGAGAAAGAGAGAGGTTTTCAATGAATATGACATACAACATGGAAACAACTTACTGCTAACAAAGGTATATATTTTGTCACGGTGCAGGCTCCTCATTTTCAAGACTGATGGACTGCCTCTTTTTCCATTATTCTTGAGAAAATGATCTGTGGTCTCTAGACTGGGTTTATTCATTCATCCTGAGATTAGACTTAATGAAAAAGACCATCAAGATTTCAATTACATCCTTTGTTCCTTTTTATCTATTCAAACATCCAGACAGACAACAGGATGTGTTATACTGGGGTGACCAACTATGAGTAATAACTGTGTCAGAGTGATAATGACGGTAAAGGTAAATGCATTATGGGTAAGTCTAGTGACCTGATACTATTCTAGGAACTGATTTCAAGAGCAATGAAGACCATTTATTTTGAGATCTCAAGTGGGAATGAACTCTGTCTCAAAGCTGTAACAGCATTTGACCTCTTCCTACCTCTGACATTTACTCAAAGCGGACACTTTGTGCACTTATTTGGTAATGTCAAAATTGTCAACTATGCAACTTATAATAACAAATAAAAGAGAAAAAGCATAAAAAACTAATTTATGGTTGGACTTGTCACAGTATGTGTTACATACTGTACATTAAATCCATTAAACAGGTACCTGGTTAATGAACCATGCTTTCAAGACAGAAGTGAGAACCCATTAGCTCCATAGCAGATTAAGCACTTAGTCAGTTCGTTCATACTTTATGGATGAGGAGTTTACTTGCTGTTTTTTTCCTTGGTAGACTCTTTGTCAAAAATAAATAAATATAATAAAATAAATAAATAATAACAGGTGGATTCATTATTACTACTTCCAGGCTGAGAACCATAGAAAGAATTCTGTCAAAGGACATCACTTCAATTGCACAGCCTCATCTTTGTGGCGGTCAGATTCCTGACTCAACTTCAATCTTAGTCTGTTTTGAATTAATTAAGTCGTCTGGCGTCTAATTTTTTCTCATTACAGAGCTAGTGTGAGATAGTACCAATGACAGCCAATAAATCACTTGACATCAGTCTCTGAGGTTAGACCTTTCAGTGTATAATCTAAGCTATCTCCCTCAGACACTAAACGACTCAATGTATTGGTAATAGTTCTGCACTGTATTGGTAAAATGACTAATCACAGACCTTCACTGCAGAACTGAACATTTAGGATTTAAACAAATTCTTCCTAACAAATATAATACATGTGTATGGAATTACATCATAACTGACAATGTCAGCAGTCGGTGGCCTGTGATGATACAGTAAATACATTTGGCTGCCTGATCGGAGTATGTTTTAGGCTTAATATAAAGGGATCTGACATTCCAATACTTTCAGAGCAAAGTAAAACCAGACCCTCCAGCCATGGCAATGACTTAAAATGAGCAGATTTGACAGGGGCCTATTATCCAATCTCTTAATCTGGCATCTGTGTTACACAGCATTTATCCCTGGAGCAAATAAAAAAAAAAAAATTAAACTAAACTTGTTTTCATCTGGTAAAAAAATCATTGGACTTTTCTTATGAAAAAATTAAAATTGCTACAGCAATTACAGATCTAGCATTATAGATGGATTTTTTTGGTTAACACTTTATTATTTAAATGCATAAACAAAAAATGAGCAACACATTTGCTGTAGTATTTATTAATATTTGCTCATATTAATGAAATTACAGCTGTTTGTGTTAATTATTGTTATTGAATATTATTAACAAATAACCTACAACTTTTTATTTAAATACAGTATTAGTAAATGTTTTGTAAACAAATGGAACATAGTGTTACTATAGTTTTCAATATGAAATGTGAGAAAAAAATTCTCAACTGTTATATTTTTACACAAGTTACATTGTTATGCCAGTAGGTGGCAACAAGTCACTGTGTTTTTTTAGAATTAAGTAATTTATTCATCCAATTCTTAAAACCATTGATTCTTTCAGGAACTAAATAAACAAGTGTGTAACTGAATCAACTGAGTTGAGAGTAGTTCACTTCTAAAACAAAAATTAACACATAATGTATTCACCCCTTTGTCATCTAAGTTTTCCATGTCTTTATTTTTATTAGTCGTAAAGAAATTATAATTTTAAGCGAACCATTTCAGGATTTCTCTCCATATAATGGCCTTTAATTATGCCAAATGCTTCCAAATTGAAACTTCCAAATGCAGTTTAAATGCAGCTTCAAAGGGCTCTAAATAATCCCAGCCAATGAAGAAGCATAACCAGTGAAACTATCATTGTTTTCTAATAAATAAATACATAAAATTAAATTAAAACTTTTATACTCTGCTTTTCTGGTTCATGGCAGTTAGGGTAGGTCTAAAAACTCCCATCTCATTTTCTCCTCCAACTTCAAAATCATCCTAAATCACCTTACATTGTGATTTAATTATTTTTCATAAAAGGTGTTTGACCTTCTTTGCATGTTCACTTTGTAAAACACTTGATTTGTATTTCTGTAGATATGTAGGATAATTTTGAAGTTGGAGAAAATAAATTAGATGGACATTTTTAGACCTACCCTAATCGTCAGGAACAGGAAAAAAGTAAATCTTTCTTCAACCAATTCCTTCAAAAACACTGATTCATTCAGCAAAGCTACAAATTGTCTATGTGAGTGTAAAAACACAGTTCACTGATTCATACAAGAACAAAATGGCACTACTGTGGTGCTCAGAGAAAGCAAAAATGGAGGAATAAAATTGGACAAAACTGGCAATTTTTTGTTTAAAAATATGTGTTACTCAAACTCATGCATGGAATTGTTGCTGGCATGATATTCCATGCTACTCACTGAAGGCATTCAGAATAACAGCACTAACAATTTGTGTAATAGACTGTAAATATGCTCTCATTTTTAGAATTCTGCACATGATAGCTATATTCTTATCCTCGCTAAACGTGATAAAGTCCACACAGTGTGAAAAGCAACAGCAAGACAATACGCGGGGTCAAAGTGTTGACATAGACACAGAATTCATCACAGCGGGTAATGGTCCGTTAGACAGTGGGCTAGTCAGAGGCCACTAGCTTATTGACATTCAGAGGTGCATGCAGTGCTACGACATACTGGCGGGCTTCTATACTGCTGTGACAAAACACAAGCTCTGCTGAGACAATCACAACAGTGTGTGTTACACCTCAGTGAAATAGAGAAAAGCCTAGCAGTGGAAAACATGATAGCCTCTCATTTCCTGCCGATGCCCATCTTGTATATGTGCATCAGCGTGTAGCACATCAGTGTGAATATACGAGCGGAAAAAGACACGATTTTTATCATGGCATGTTCACAAACAAATAAACATTTTTATCCTGATATGGAGCTTTCATTTCAGCCTCGACCATAGTATATGTGCCCCGGCAGATTATCTTTTACCTTGTGATGTCTCAGACGTTGCCTGGATTCTTTCTTACCACATTTACTGTCATTTTGGCTCGACTCCAGTAAATGAACACCATTCCATACCCAGAAGATGAGAATGAGAATCTGTCTGCAGTTAAGCAAGGGAAAATCCCATTTCATTTGCCTCTTTGAGAGAAACTGAATAGCATCATCAAGCATTTGGCATATAAAGACAAATCACGGCTACATTTCAGGAGGATATGAATATATAAGCTATAATTCAGGTAACGGGAAAAGGTGATGTGTTTGTTGTTACAAAGAGAAACAGATGTAACCCATTTTACAGTTTTAATGCATGTAAAATGAATCGTTAAATAGCAGCATAGCTGCCATATTCATTAATTAAAGCACATGGGGAGAGAACAGATAATTATAACACTTTTTGATTTTTTCTTAATTTATTCTGAAAATGTTCAGTCTAAACTTGAAATTGCAACCCCACACATCACTGACCTGTCTGGAATGATCTTTAAAAAATATGATATAATATGATATTATACTATTTCATATTATATTTTATTACACACACACACACAAACACATGACATAGTTGCATGAATATGTAAAAATATGAAAACTAATTATACAAAATATGCACAAAAAGTTATTTTAAAATACAGGATTTGATTTGATTGAATACTGAGTTGATGTTACAATGGAACTTGGAAAGCAGAGGTTGAAAATATTATTAAAGTTGTTACATTTATTGAACATTACAGTTATTGAAGCTATCCTGCAGATTTGACATATGGGTTATGAATGTCCAAATAGTACATTACATAAATTTAAATGAAAACACTACATATTTATATTACACATAACTTCATCACATAAACGTTATAACGGTACTATTACACACAAAATAAATTAACTAATGTATGAATGAATGACGTAGTTGACAGCTCATCTTTTTAATTTGCTTGGCAGCTCAAGCTTGTGTTTATCTTTAATCAGTTTTTTTTTTCTAAGTACACCCTCAGACATTGATTGAATGTCAATGTTGAAAGGAAATGCTGTCATGTGTTTATGGCCGCTGCTCTCCTGAGGTTTTATAATGAGATGGGAGACCGCACATCTCATATCTTTTGAATTTGGGGATAAGTGTCACATTGAAATTCTACACTTTGGCATTAGTTAAACATGATGGATGTATGCGGTAACTTGTAATTTATTTTCATGGCCAGGGCAACGGCTCTGAGAGATGAGATCACTAAAGAGAAAGCATTAATCTGGACACTGTCACTCTGGTGGCCATTTGAGTTACAAGGTCGGAATTGAAGTCCATTCAAAAAACAACGATTTTTTTCAGACATTTTACATTTGAAAATAAAAGAAGCAGACTTGTTGAGTCTTAATATACTAGTGAATTAACAAAAGGGTATGAGTTGATTTCACTGTAGGAACTAGTAATGTTATGTATAGTCAAACTACTGTTTACAACAGACATGTAAGGTACAGAACTTACTAAATATAATCCATTCATTTAAGAAATTCATTCATTTATTCCAACAGTTGAGGAGATAATTCAAAACCAGTGAGCAATGAAATCTCTTCTGGAGAGGCAAATACAGAGTTTGGACCTGTGCTTGGAGAAAAGTGACTCAGCCCTTGCTGTAGTATTACCGGCTGCCATTTACATTCACAGTCAACACAAAGAGAGATTGCATTTGATGCTTGGTTTTCTGTTAGCAGGCATGACAACTCTTATCCTGCATAAGCTTACTTTATCCTTTATTACCCATCCTCCTCTGGAAATGAACTCGGGGAATGCCCGTCGCAATGTTGCGAACGGTTACTGTGCTAATGAACATTCTCTGTGGCACGATGCAGTACACACAAGTGCACACCAGCAGGTCTATTAAACCAAAACACAGAGGCTACAACAAGTATAGAAACCAGCTGTTCCCAAATTATGTTTAAATGTTCAACATCAAATTGGAAGAACGCCTTGGTTATGTATGTAACCCTCGAACAGACATTCCCTTTCAGTCAGTCACTATGACATTATGTCATTGACTGACATCATAGGGTCCCTATGGAACATGCCACAACCCACACTGCATCACGTAAGAGATCCAAATTCTGACAGGCTGTGACTAGACAGCGTATCAGGCCAAATGGAAGCTCAAACGTAACCATGCCAACTCCCTGGAGGCCAGTAAACAGTTTTTGATTTTCTTGCCAGAAGCAGGAGTTCTGGCTTGCTTAGTTGGGGGCACCTAATTTCAAGTGATAGTAACCAGATGTAACCATTCGGAAACACTGGAAGAAAGCGCTCAATGGAATTCAATAGAATGGCGCTGCAAGCCAACACCTGCCTGGCCTCCCAGAATTACCTGATGATACCCAAAACACAGGAGGACACAGGATCCATGCAAAGATTGTAGAATCTAGCGAAGGTATTGGGTGTAGCCCACCCGCAGCTCTGCAGATGTCAGCCAACGCCGAGGAGGAGGCGACACTCCAGGTGGAGACAGCATTTTCCTTCTGCTGTCCTCCGAAGCAAACAAAGAGCTGCTCGGAGCTTCTGAAATGGGAGGGGCTGTCGACAGAAGCATGAGGTTCGGAAACCAGGTTTGGGTGGGCCAACCAACAGAACCTGCTCCTGGTCCTTCCTGAACTTGCACAGAGTCTGTGCAAGGAGGCTCACTGGGAGGGAAGGCGTACTGGCAGAGATCCCAGGGCCAGCTGTGTGCCAGGGCATCCGTGCAGAGGGGGGGAATAAAACGACTGGCAGTGGGAGGATTCTTGGGAGGCAAACAGATCTACCTAGGCCTTCCCGAATCGACTCCAAATCTGCTGGATCGTCCCGGGATGGAGTCTCCATTGTCTGGGTAAAGTGAGCCTGAGGCTGCTTACCTGTTGCAGAGAAGGCCGCAGAAGCCTGCATGGCAGTTCAGCAACGATCGTGACTGTCCGTCTGTGAGACGAGCTGTCATGTTGACTAAGTCCAGCTCTATGTTGAGAAAAGAATCTACACAGGCGAGAGCTTACTCTTTTCCTGGTTGACCCAAAGCCCCAATAGGCTGACACAGAAATGTGAGATGGTCTCATTGCACAATGCCTCACTAAAAGAGGCAACTTCAGATGTTTGTAACACAATTGTAACACAATCTCAGCGTGATGTTTTCCATCTTTTAATTTCAAAACAGACTGATTTGCGACATCGCGCGATGGACATATGGACATTTATATATACTTTTTCTGCATCACCCTTCCTTGTGCAAAGTTTGCTGTACTGTAGAACGAAGTGCAATGACATTGAAAGCAGCAAGATGTTCTTGGAGCTTTTTGGAGGTGCTTTGTGGTTAACCATGAACATTCTAACCATTCTTTGACTTTGCCTTTCAGTATCTTTCTTGGTCTGCCAAAACTTTCTTTCCCAAGGACTGTTCCTGTGGCACTTCCGTTTCTTAACTATATTTCTAACTGTGGAGAAATATATGTCACATTATTATATAAAGCCATAGAGGGTGCCCAAAGTTTTGCACAAATCTGTATAATCATACCTGAAACAGAAAACGCATAGATACCGTAATACTCCCTTCTCACATTGGAAACTGTGGGCTTTTAAAAAGACGTGCACAGATCAACATATGTCCACATGAGAAGCATTTATGGAAGGGCATGGTCTCATATATTTTCAGTGCTTAGACTGTTCCCTAAACTAATAGTAAAACTACTTCTTAGTCCCTACCTTCAGTACGTACAAAAAAAAAGGTAAAAAAAGTTAAAGCCTGGGCATTTTAGGTAATTTTGAAATGTAGACATTTTTATATCAAGCTCAAAAAATGACTAAAACACCATAAAAATAGTCCATATGCTTTGAGACCCATATGGGCTAATTTTATGGGTCTTTTGTTAGATTTTTAAAGTAAAGAGCAATCAGCAACATCCTGAGCATCTCTTATGTTCGAAGTACATATGTTGTTCATCTGTGGGTGAAATATCCCTTTTAAGTGATATATTTAGAATGATCAAAGTGGCTGCATATTCAGAATTCACAAGGAAACGTAGCTTTAGCCTGGGTATTATCTCAAAATACTGAAATATCCTGTTTATTTTGAGCTTAAACCTTGGATAGTGTTGATGCAGACACTCATTTTGCTGACAGTGATGGATTCTAATGTCAGCTGCACTGACAGGGATCGAAGGAGGACTTTATTTCTGTACAGCTTGCTTGTTTTCCAAGGGTAATACTCTTGATCAAAGTGAAGGGGTGGTCTGCTGCTATGCTCTAAACTTGCTCAGTCAGATCTAGTGAACTCTTTATATTCAGCTTTTAATCCCAACAGGAAGTTATGGATGAATTCACATTATTATTATTATTTTTTTTTTGTGGGATTAGAAGATGCACTTGCAAAGGACAGATGCCGTTGCTTTCAGATTTGAGTTTCAGTTGTTGTTTTTCTTTTTGCTGAGACAGATAAAAAATAAGATGATCTTGAAAATATATGTACAGTACACATTAATATGTAAGTGATAATATATAGCCAGCTGGCCATTATGACAAAATAAAGTTTGATGGGGTGGTCATGACCCTGATGCAAAGCTGTGGGCTCTTGTCATTCTGACAGTGTTTATTTTAATATAATTAGCAGCTGACTTTATTTTACTTATTAAACTTCTACTTACAAAATAAACAAATGAAATAAAGAAAGATGAATATGAGAAATAAAGTTATTTACAAAAACATTTAAAATTTTGAGTCACAAAATATTATCAGTGTTAAATTAGCATTTTACAAATATCCTTAATGTCTTGAAAAATCATGATTATGTCTTCCAGAGAGCCGTGCCTTAGGTATAATGTAACATTAAATAATGTAACTCAAATAACATCTCTGCATTGTTCAGTCGCATGCCCTTCTCTTCCATTACACTTCAGATTCAAGCACGTTATTGTGTTTAAACAGCAGCCATACATGAGACAATTCACAGAATCCTCAGCCCTGAAAGAGAAAATGCCGACAGTGACCTCTCTTCCACTCCATTTCCTTCATGCTCTCCTGCCCCGTGTGAGCTGAAGCTTTGTTCTCTTTGCTTTCTCGCGCCATGGCTGGAAGCATCGAACATGTGCTGATTATTTCACTGAGAGTTTCCATCACAATCTCCCTCTGCCTTTCTTTGCTGTTAATGTCCTCACACTGTCTGCCCCTACAAGAGGTTCAAAGCTGGAGTAAGCTGTTGTGAATGCCAATCTCCGGGGAGACCTTGCATTCAGTCAGTGCATCAAACGTTTCCTTTTCTTCATTCCCTGTTTTGGGCTTTGACTTTTTTTTCATGCCTGAGAATTGCCATTTCGACCCGCTGTCACTCCACTTTGTCTTAACCCACGGCGCTGTTGTCAGATATGTAGGAGATGGAGAGGTGGTAGAGAATGTTAATATTTCCTCTGTCCTCATCTCTGCTCCTGTCACAGGCCAAATGTCAGAGGAGTATGTGATGTCTGTGGGATGATGCTTAGAGGATAATAAAGCAATTCTGTCAGGGGCTACAGAGAAATACAACAACAGAACTACAGGTCGCTCATTGTAGTGCAGTTGTATTAGCCATGACATATGCGGATATACATCTACTGGTGAATGTACCTAAACAGAAATACTTTAAATATATAGATCAATTTGATAGATTTGCATCAATAACTGCCTCAATTCAGCGTGGCATGAAGATGATCAGTTTGTGGCACTGCTGAGGTGGTATTAACAGTGGCCTTCTGCTCATCTGCATGTAGAGTTCAGGTCTGGTGAGTTTGCTGGCCAGTCAAGCACACCAACACTAGGTTCATTTAACCAACTTTTGGTGCTTTTGGCAGTGTGGGCAGATGCCAAATCCTGCTCGAAAATGAAATCAGCATCTTTAAAAAGCTGGTCAGCAGAAGGAAGAATGAAGTGCTCCAAAATTTCTTGGTAAATGTTGGTTTTCAAAAAAAAAAAAAAAAAAAAAAAAAAACACATTGGACCAACACCAACAGAAACTTTGGACTTCATCCAACTTGGGCTATGAGCTTCTCCACCCTTCCTCCAGACTATAGGATCTTGGTTTCCAAATGAAATACAAAACTTGCTTTGGACCACTGGGCAACAGTCCAGTTCTTCTTCTCCTTAGCCCAGATGCGTCTGACATTGCCTGTGGTTCAGGAGTGGCTTAACAAGAGGAATACAACAACTGTAGCCAGATTCCTTGATACATCTGTGGTGGCTCTTGATGTCTTGACCCCAGCCTCAGTCCATTCCTTGTGAAGTTCACCCACATTCTTGAATAGATTTTGCTTGACAATCCTCATAAGGCTGCAGTTCTCTCGGTTGGTTGTTTCTTCCACGCTTTTACCTTCCACTCAACTTTCTGTTAATATGCTTGGACACAGCACTCTGTGAACTGCTAGCTTCTTTTGCAATTAATTTTTGTGGCTTATCCTCCTTGTAAACAGTGTAAATGATTATTTTCTGGACAGCTGTCTGATCAGCAATCTTTGATTGTGTAGCAACTTGTTTTGAGTTGATTAGCTGATTGGCATGTCACCATAGTCTAATTTGTTGAGAGTGAATTGGTGGGGTTTTGTTAAATGTGAGCCTAAATCATCATAATTAAAAGAACCAAAGACTTAAACGTCAGTCTGTGCACAAGTTTCACATTTTGAGTTGATTTACTCAAATACATTAACTTTTCCACGATGCTCTAATTTATTGAGATTAACCTATATATATATATATATATATATATATATTGAATAGCATAGCACTATCTATCTATTACATCTTATTGCATAGATACTTAAAATAAACAAACAGATTTTAAGAAAGGATTACAAAAAATAATATATACATATAGCAAATTACCTTCAGCAGCCAAAATTCATGGATTCATGACAGCCTTTTTTCTTTACCTAAAATCCTTTTTTTAAATAAGAATCATGCCTCCTCAGTGTGAATGTGTCTCCATAAGCATGCAAATCCCAACTATAGCATAATATTGTCACAAGGAATTATGTATTATTTACTTCAAGCAGTCCCAATTAGTTGTTATTTGTTTAGCACTTAGCAAAATACCTATAATTCCAACACAGCTTTACTGAAAAGAGTGCCTTTGCAAATCCTTATAGTAGGCAATCCACGAGCGACTGCGGCAAGGAAAAAGCATTTAAGCAGAAAAGAGAGGAAACTTTGCAAGAAACCAGACTCACTTACACCAACACCACTTCCTTTTTACTGCGTAATCTTACCAACTTGTAAAAAATGGCATGACTCACCCCACGATCCATAGATTCTGCAACGGCACTAGGATTGCAGTGTTATGACAAAGCATCTGTCCATGTGATTGACACAGTGACCAGAAAGCACGCCGTAACAGAAGGCATTAATCACCTCAGCATTCAGCCTGAGAGCTTTTGATCTGGGCTAGAGGCTAAGCCCTGGCTGCGGCAGCAGGTTTATGTCACTGTAACAAGACAGGTCAGTGATCAATGTCTTTGGCATGCTGGTAGACTGCCCTCACTCTTTGTTCTGCCCTTGAAAAACCTCATGCAAATCAAACTGAGCCAAGTGTTGTACGGGACACTACAGTTGCCATTTGCAATAAAGTACAAAAAAGAGACACGTCACCGCTAAACTGACAGACTTTCTAAATGTCTTTTTCCTGAAAGGCATTGATGGAACTGTTTACGGTCTGCCTGCCAATCATCCACTCTGTCTTTTCAATTCACAAGACAATAAATAGCGCGCAGAACAGTTCATGTTTAAACCCTGGATATGCACGCTCTCCTGATACACAAAGTTCTTATTGCTAAGTCAATTTAGCTTTACCTTGAAAATAAATGCTTTCCCTGAACAAAGCAAATATGACTATCATTACAGACTAGTAGAGGCTCTCATTACGAGTAAATCTCTGCATACACTCTTGACCTTTGGTAAATGGTTCGAGCTTCTTTGCTGTTGATAAGAGCAGCCATTTTCTCCAGCTCAATCATTTAGGAAACAAATACCCACCTTTCTGACAGACCACCACTAATCTGAGCAAAGAGCTCTCACTCAATCTAATCTCTCTTCATATGGAGCAATTCTGTGCTTAGATTTCATGTGAAATAGGGAAAAGCTGATTAGAGGGCTTCTAATGGTGGCCATTATCTGGCATTCACCTTTTGATTCCAAAACCTTTCACATCTTGCACATAATGAGAGCTCCTATACATAAAAGACCATTATAACTCATAATACCAAATAAGGATTGTGTTAATACTGTCTTTGGTAATTGGCCTTATAAATTATGAATAGTCTCGCTGTCATTTTCAGTCTCAAATTAGAGGGACAGTTAATATACCAAAGCAGATCCGGTGACAATTGGTACATACCATTATAATGGCCCGCGATTAATTTAGGCAATCATCATTTCATGTAGTCAAATCATTAAGTGCTAATAGATCATTAAAGATAAATTATATATATATAAGCCAACATTTTAATACATTTATTTCATACTAAGTATAGGTGCAATCTATTAACACAAACAGTATTTGTCTCCATATCGCTTAAATTACATTTATTCCATGCTCTGTATACTATAAATACATTTTCATATTTATGTACCTACAATTGTAATTTTAGTATACCAAACTGCTATACTTAAAGTCTGCTAAATTGGAACAACTCATTTTGTAAAGTGACTTGTGGCTTGCAATTCCATACTTGGAATTCGTGCTCTGCATTTAACCCATCCAAGTGCACACACACAGCAGTGAACACACACCCGAAGCAGAGGGCAGTCAATGCTGCGGCGCCCAGGGAGCAGTTGAGGGATCAGTGTGCTGGTTATTCACTTCCACCTCCCACAATTCCTGCCGGACCTGGGACTCAAGACCTCAACCATCGGGTCACAAGTCCAACTCCCTGTCCATTAGCCCACAACTACTACTTGCACTTTAATTGTGCGTAAAATAGTGCTGAAATCCAATTAAAGATATACTTACAGTAGTATATCTGATTGTGCTAAAGTGAAACTATTGCAAGCATACTTTAGGTGCACTTGAATTATTTTGCAATATTACACAATCCTTGTGAAAATTGACAAAAACACGCATTTTAGGCTTATTAATAAGACATAAGATATGAATTGTGCACAAGTAATACTCCAAATGAAGTTTAATTATTATTATTATTTTTTTTTTTATTAGTAGGTCTCGAGTTGTCTGTCAGTTATTATGTTAATAGATTTGCACTTATGAAATAAATACATTTAAAATATATATTACTTTTCTACTAGGGAAACATTTCAAATAGATTCTAAACTAAACTCAGTGTCCTCCGTGAATGATTGGAGGGAAAGTATATACTTTGTGTGCAAGACACATCATCTCAACACTAGTTTTTGCCGGATAGGTGATAGCTTGTTTTGTTGTCTTCAAAACAACATTTCACATTTTATTTATTTATTTTTCAAGGGGAGAAATTTGTATTTTGACCCATGCAGTGATTAGTTGCTGAGCAATTTGATTACAATAATCAAGAAAATTCTTCAAAAGCTTTAATGATTTTTAAAACTGCTGTTTAATCCATTTAAAGACGTTAAGTTGTCTTGTCTGTTTTGGTGGATGAGCATCAGTATCACCTTAGGCTATGTTGAATGAGATTTTACTGTGAGCGGTAACAGTGAACCATTAACTGACCCTGCCATGTTACTAGTGCCATGGTATCTCACCTAAGGACATTGTCATGTGTCTCAACACATTTCTGATATGATTTCATTAAGTCTTATCCTTAATTAAAGTTCAGTTCAGAATTAGCTTGTTCTAAGTCTTTTATCTGGATACAATTGTGCAATGCCCAAGATGCACCTCAACAAAGATTGTCTTGGTTAGCTTTGCAGGGATGATTATCCACAATCCTTTGCGCATATAAATACAGAAGTCCAGGCAAATTGCATCTTAACGCACAGTTAAGCTCTTAATAAAGGCTACTAAGTCTTTGTGAGGTTTGTGAAGGCCATAACAAAAATCTGCACTGAATGTTAAATAAAATAATGATACATATATGCATGCTCCCAGTAAATGCCTGTACAACGTTCTTAAAATTCCTCTAAATCAGCTAGCAGCAAAAATTCATTTGACAGCATAGCACTTTAACAGCATACATCCAAGCGAGGATGTGGTACTGTAGATGAGGGCTCTTGTATTTGCATTTGTGTGTGTGTGTGTGTGTGTGTGTATGAGAGAGCTTACAGTATGTGCCGAAGCAGCAGAATGGCATATATATTGTTCAAGACCTAACTGTGCTTATTATCAAATACATATGATACATCTATTATTTTTTTACTCTGTATAGCTTTATGAACCACATCCATTTTAGTTATGCTTAATCAATTGATTTAATAAATATGATAGTTTAGGTGATCAATAATCCAGCGGGAATCCAGAAACAATCTGATCCTGTAACTCAAATATCTACCAGTCATAAAACACTATGGTGCACAAATAAAGATAAATGTGATTTGCCCTTTTTAATGCCATTATATAATCTGCTGCTAAAGCAAAATCCTCTTTCAAACATTTGTCACTTTCTGAGTTTTCTGGCTTAGCTTTAAAGCAGAGATTTGATGTTATTTTAAATGTATTAGCTACTCTTTCTCTAAAGTCTCTTTATATAACACTGCCATTCACAATGACTACTACTTGAAATGAATGTGCAGCAGTATTTATGAGCAGCATGGATGACTTTGTTCATGTATGTTTATCTTAATATAATATGCATAACTATATTTAAGTCATGTTAACATCAGGGATTCATAACTGATGTCTCATGTCTATTTTTTTTTTTTTGTATTTCATATATATACATATATTTTCATATGTATTTATTTTTTTACTCCTCAATAAGCTATATGCTTGTTAGTACAGTTAGTCACAAACCAAGAAAAGAACATGTGACATCCTAATATGTGCCTTATATGCTTTAGATATACACACACACACCAAAAAAAAAAAAACAATGAAACATCTGAGCACTATACAATCAGCTCTGAAGATGAAATGTCCATGCATTTTCATTTCTGCTTCAGCTGCCACTGATAACAGGATGTCTTTTTAAAGGTGCCATAGAATGCATTGAGAGAATATTTTAAATTGTTGTCTGATATGTACATAGAAGGTATGTAGATTAGGTAAGGGGAAAAAATGCCCAGAAACAGTTTTACAACCCTAGAATTTGACCCTAGAATGACCCTTTCCTTCAAGGTTCATGAATAGTAATGAGGAGGTCTGCTCTGATTGGCTGTTTCTCAGTGTTGCTCATTTCAGTAGCACAAACA
>JAUCMS010000044.1:9982054-9995888 GCA_032357445.1 Enteromius radiatus | reverse complement strand
ATTAGAGATATTATATATATATATATATATAATATCTCTAATCTTATTTGTAGTAATTGCTCTTTTTTTCATCTTTCATGTCAGAGCCAGCAGTGGACCCATGTGACGGATTTGAGAAAATTACCTCCAATTATATAGACGCAATCGTTGAATAGAACTGTGACATTATTAGTGACATATTATATCTATATCTATCTATCTATCTATCTATCTATATGTATGTGTGTGTGGCTGTGGTCATCATTCGTGTGTAAATCATCGTAGGCACTTTCTTGCAAGATAGACATGGATAATTACTTTAATCTGATTTCTGAATCTGCTAATAAGAAAGCTATGAAAACTGTGGGTATTTGCTCAACACATAAACTTTTTGTATAGCCTATCCTTTAAAAAAAAGCCCTTTATTGCATTTTTTCCTCTTTTTTCCCCTTCCATTTCTTTCTTTTGAAGAGTATTTTGTTTTCTTGTTATTGTCTGTTCAAATGTCAGTTTTGTGGATAATTAGTTTTTGTGCTATCTATTTGTTTTTCAAAAAAAAAAAAAAAAAAAACTTGCAAGATGCGTCAGTCGTGCTCTTTAACCAATCAGATGTGACCTTGCCATTTCAACCAATCATAACCCGCCAGGAGCGCAGCCTAAATCCTGTTTACATTAAATTAACCAGGTTTAAGCTTTACAGAACTGTTGCTATGACAGCAAGTCCCCGATGAGCGTCGAAGAATCGAACAATCCAAAATCGTGCAAAATCGTCAACTATCAAATCCAGCTAACTCAGTTAGCGAGGTACGAAGAACGGACCCCTGGACTGCTATTGTCGGTATGAGTTGTTGAAAGTGTTACCTCAAATGTTTTCTTCATGCACCCACAGCAAGGTACTTATTGTGACCCGTTAAAAAAGACTTTCTTCCATTTTCTTTTATACATCCACCTTGTGATGAAGCATTGCTGAGGGACTGCTTTTGGAGTGGGTTTGACCAGGATATCAGCCTCAACTCCAGTGGCCACGGAGTCCGGCTAGTCAGGATTACCACCATGCCACACACTAAAGGTTTCAAACCCAGTGTTAGTCACCAACCCCATGCTTCAGCCAGATTCAGATTCATTGGCCTCCAATTCTTCAGCCAGAGTCAGCACACAAGATGGCCACCATGCTGTCTGCAGCGTTTCCAGTCATGGAAGTGGCTGTGTTGTGTGTCTGGGCTGTACATTGTATTCCTACACCACAGCCAAGTCCAGTCCAATAATCTGTTTCTTCTGGTCAGTCAACTTCATTAGCTCCACCACTGGCCTCAAGTGGGTCTTTACTCTCGGTTTCGCTGACTCCACCATGGTCACCGCCTTTAGTCAAATCTGTTCCATCTCTGGTTTCACTTTGGTCTCTGCTCTCTAATCTGCTAAATCCTCTGTGGCCACCTCTTTTAGTTCTGTCAGCTTCATTTCTGGTATTGATCAGGTCTCAACTTTCTGCTCTACAAATTTATCCATGGCCTAACTTTATATATCAATATTATCATTTATAAAACTAATAGAAGTACACTTAATTTCCCAGACTGCATTAAACTCTTGACTTCCTCTAAATTGCAATTCAGTGAAATCCTTTTCCTGTCATTTCAACAACTTTGGGTGCGGTCAATTAAATTCAAATTTCAACTCAAGAATGATCTATTCACATGCTGTTTCATCTGTTTTCCTGAACACTCCAACCAGAATACATATTTGAAACCTGAGATTGCTCTCCAGAGCATATTTGTGCATGACACCTCACTCTTGCGCTACTGATTTAGCACAAAGAGACACTTCATGCCACACTGCTTCAAGACAGCATTTTGGTGAAAACAGAAAACCGCATTGTTTGCTTATTAAAAATTTGCTCCACTTGGATGCCCAAAGCACTATTCATATCATTCAGTCTGGGTAGATGGAAAGTGCTGACAATACCCTGTTTAATACGCTCCCATTTCCTCTCAGTACAATGCCTCATAGTGGCACAAACTCCAAATGTAATGAGATAGCAAGGGTAATGAATGATGTGTGATACGAGATCATTGGTCTTTGTATGGAACTGATAAAGTAGCACTTAACCTGGCTCTCTAAAAAGTCTTTACCAAACAGTCTATCGCTCTCATATCTATCTATCTGTCTATCCATATCCAATGGTGGATCCAACAAGTGGATCACAAAAGTTAATCAAATTTGTACAAAGACAAAGCATTTTGGTTTTATGTTTAAGGACAACTCTCCCAGGTGAAGGCAAAAGACTGTAACTTCGAAAATGAGTTATTGATATGTTTGGGACATTCAAGACATCATATGTCATGTGGATAAGTATCTTGAGTCAATTTCAATTTCTTTTTTTTCTTTTTTTTTGAGAAGATAATGCATTGCCTTAACTGTAAATTCAAAAATCCCCAGAGGAACCAAGACACAATACCACTTAACCATAAGAAAGAATTCAGTAACTTCAAAATAGGGGTAAATTTGAGCACAGAACTTTTAATGTAGAAAATTTTAATTACTAAAACATCTAATTGCCAAATTTCCAGTGCCCTACCTGTAATTATTTTATATTTTATCATATAAAAAATGATAAACAAATAAAACAAAAAGACAAAATTAAGCAATTTTTCAAAGTTTCACACTCTAGTGAGTTAAGATCTTTTACCTATGTAGGGCAAAACTTTGATGAAAGGTTTTGATCCACTACAAATATTGACTACTATATATCTATAAAAAGTGAGTAAAGTCTTAAATTAAATGTTATTTAAATTAAATGTGGCAAACAGTAAAATAAAATAGTAAAGTAAAGAAGTAAAATATATAATAAAAAAAATAAATAAATAAATAAAGACGCCATTTAAACAAAGACGCCTCCGCTGCATCCGATCCTGCACCAGCCAATAGCTTTTTCCCCACGGCTATCAGGCTAATGAACAATCAAAAAAATACACCTAGTAGCATACTCCCACTACATCATATGCTACGCACAGCACCCGATCACTGGACTTTATGCACACATTGCACTTAATACCATAATATATCTGTCACATAAACCATCCAATACACACCCATAATATCATATGCATATGCACTGCACCTTTACTTGATAATATACATATATATATATATATATATATATATATATATATATTAATTTATGTTACAACTGCACAAATCTTTGCAGTGTGTACTACCCTCCCAATTTCTCTTTTGCACATTTATTGACAATACAATAGTATGTATATACTAAATATTGGCACTCTGTAAAAACCTGTAGGTATGTAACTGTCTAACTGTCTATATGTAAACCGTCCCTGCACTGTCTGGAGCACGCTCCCAAGAATTTCACTCAACTAGGCACAGGTGCTGTGGTGATGTGAGAATAAATGTGATTTGATTTGACTTGATTTGAAAAAATGTAAGTTCAATTTGTCAGGGACCTTTTTCTTTCAACCATATTCATTTGCCAGTGACAAGAAGAAAACATGGAAATAGTAAAAGGCTGCCCTCTCACTCAAAATCCAATTGTCAATCTTTTATTTTTGTCAATTGTAATAAAAAGTGTTGAATTTATTCTACCAAATCCAACGTCTCAGTTTATCTTTGATAAAATGTTATTTATGTGGTTTATCTGATAAATTGAGCAATACGGCTGGACACAAACTCTGTGCTCGACCAAATGATGGCAGCAGATTGTATCATCTGAGGCAGAAGTTGAGCCGGGGGCTGCTTTGGGTAGTCACTCTTTCAAAGACATTGCCTCTAAATTGAACACAGCTGCATGATGCCATATTGTTTGGCGCATATGCATACGCAGCAACAATTGAACTAGAAAAGTCACATCAGAAACTTTGTTGTCTAAACTAAAAGTTGTCAGGAAACTATGTAAATCTGCTGCAATGTTATAAAAACATGGTTTAGGCACATGCATCAATTTCTAAAAGTAGATAGTGCATTAAAGAAACACTCCACTTTTTGGAAATAGTTGATAAGTTGAATTTTACAGTTTTTCAATCCATTTAGCCGTTCGGTTTTAGCATAGCTAGCATAGATCATTGAATCTGATTTTACCAGAAACATTTTGATTTAAAAGAATCTATTCAAATTCAAAAGAAGGGTTTCTCATTTTTTTCTATTTAAAACTTGACTCTTCTATAGTAACATCACGTATTAAGACCAACAGAAAATGAAAAGTTGTTATTTTCTAGGCTGATATATGACTATTACTAAGAACTATTACTTTAATTCCGGCATAATATTCGAGGAACTGTTGTAACATGGGCGCAGCAGGCACAATGATATCAGGCATTGCCTAAAAATGCTGGGAACTACTTTCAGACATTGCATAATATTGTTGTGTCTGCTGTGCCCATGTTACAGCAGCAAAGTTCCTTGATTATTATGGCTTATAACTGCTGAATAGATTCCAAAATGCTAAAACCCATCTTTGGAGAATAAGCCTATTTCCAAAAAGTGGAGTATTCCTTTGAAATGTGTGACACTGAAGCACAAAAAAGAAATCATATTTTTATTTTATTTTATTTTTTTGAATGTACACGTCTTCTGAATGCAGAATAAATAATAATAAAAGAATAAAATGGCTGAGGTACAACTATTTATATATCTGGAATCAGAAAAATAAATAAATAAATAAAAATATTGAAAAAAATTGCCTTCAACATTGTTCAGATGAAGTTCTTAGCAATTCATATTACTAATCACAAATTAAGTTTTTACATATTTACAGTAGGAATTCACTAAACATCTTAACAGAACATAATCTTGGCCTAATATCCTAATGATGAAGAAAAATGTATCATTTTTCAGTCATACAATGTGTTCTTGGCTATTGGTACAAATATACCTGTGCTATACTTAAGACTGGTTTTGTGGTCCAGGGTCACATTTGTGTGACCACATTACTTCAATCCTTAACTCATAGTTACAGTAGCAGTGATATGAATGTTGTCAACCACAGGCTCCAATTTCTACTGCAATCCAGCTGGCTTAAAGCTTCAGGTCCCGAATGGATATGACAGGAAAGTAATTAAACAACTTTGCTGTTTTTTTTTTTTTTTTCCATCCCTAGATAACTTCCAGTGACTAAATTATAAAATCATACCAAAGGGGTTTTGAAAGGATAAATATTAGCTATATCATTTTCAGTGTAGTGCTTAGTCAGAAGTCACAAAGCATGCCTTACCTACTTATGTTGAATGCAGTGCCTCCAGCTGTGAGGGGGGGAATAACTGCATAAAACGAGTGTAGTGTAGTTCCAGGGACCCAGACACGTGAAGAATTTTCTCTCTGCTGTCACTCTGTCCATGAAAGGTTATGTCCTCACTTGTGTATATCAAACTCACAGCTCACTGGAGAACTGTGTCCACCCGTGGCAGAATATGATGAGGAGGCTGATAAGGAATAAAGTGGCAGAAAGGGAGCACAGCCTTCTGCACTCTGCTATGCTCCAGTTGCTCTTTAGTGTTGTGATCCACTCAGTGTTATGACTCTTTCTTCCTTCATCTCTCTCTCTCTCTCTCCTCC
The DNA here is from genome assembly GCA_032357445.1 of Enteromius radiatus. Lineage (NCBI taxonomy): Eukaryota > Metazoa > Chordata > Actinopteri > Cypriniformes > Cyprinidae > Enteromius > Enteromius radiatus. The sequence continues at coordinate 9,990,347 of JAUCMS010000044.1, read as the reverse complement.
TGATGTCCCTCCCTCCTTTTCCATATCTGTAGCTCTATTTAAGCATCAGAGTAAATCTGTGAATAACAGTTGGCAGTAGATGTGCTACATTTGCTCGCTCTTAAAGGGTGTTATCCCTAAAATGAAAAGTCTGTTTACTCGCTATCATGGATGCAGAAATGTTACTGATCAGAACTGATGTCAATGAACATAACCATACCGATCAGTTTTCTTGATGACATTTCAGCATGACTCACGTCAGCTGTTTAGATTCAAAAATAGTGATTTCAGAATCAACAATAAATTACCATTTCTGTTTAAATGGGTATTCACAAAGGTCTGAGTTTGGTTTTATTTCTCACATTGCACAAAGACTAAAGCTTGTAAATGACTCTGTACTCCCCCCTTTCTTTCTCTATAGCCTACTGTACATCAATATTTGGATTTCAGATTTTCTGACAGGGCTTGTTATAACCAACCATTCTCTCTATATTTTTTTTCTACAACTCTAAACTCAAATATTCTGTATACAACATAAATGCACAAAGCAATAAATCACGTTTTTTTTTATAACTGAGCAAATAGGTACTTACTGTGTGTATTTGTTTAATTTCAAATACAGTTGTCCAGATTCTGTCCTACTTTTTTCTAAACAATAAAGTAAATAAATAAATAAACACCTAAATTCAATGGATCACTTCAGTATGGGCCTTCACGTAGAGGAAATGTTGTCATGCACGTCCACGTACGATCACGTGATTATTTTTGGAGCCTAAGCTAATTTATTTGAGAGCTTACCAGGAGCTAAACTTAATTAAGCTATAAACCAGAATTATTCATAGGATATTTTCATGGTTGTTGTAGGTTTTAACTTAAAATAAAATAATTAAATAAATACAAATGAAACACAATTTTGAGCTTTGGAAAGTCTTATTGACAACATAAAAAAATACTATTATTTGTTTAAATTCGAACTTAAATTTGAATACGTGCATACTGTTACATTTATGGTACCTTTTGATTTATTTAATTTTATTTTTATGGTTCCTTTTATTATTTATTTATTTTATTTATTTTTTGTGCTTTACAGCATACCATCCACATTCACGGTGAGAGTTGCAGCATAACAAATATTTTGTATTGTCAGTTGAAGAAGGAAAATTATACTGATTTGGAACAACATGAGGGTGAGTAAATGAAAGAAACTGGATGAAATGTTTATTTTTAATTGCATTTTAGTCTAAACTGTTAATTATACACTAACCTTGATTCATAATCCCTATCCTTCAATAACCCCCAGAGTTGGGTACACTGCACTAAATTTATCATGGCTAATAACAGCTATCTCAGCCTAACAAAGACCTTAATGTGGTTTCTCTTTTGCCTGTCATATTTGATAAACAAATGCAATAATTATACTGGCACTTCATCACATGAAACGGTTGCTTTAGAAATGGGTCAGACAGCTTACTGTGCAATAATTTAGCATTTACCTCTGGACTTGCTTGTTAAGCTGGCTAGATGTATCTGAGGCTAGACAACTTTGGTGCTTTAGTTTTGGAAAGGCACCTATAACTTATAGCTAACAATGGCAGAATAATTGAATAATATTGTTAACACGTACTGTCTTTATAATAATAGTTTAATTTTAGCAGTAGGCTATGTTATTCTTGCAATAGAGTGGGAATGATGATTTCATTAAATGAACATGAAGGTCAAAAAAGTGGATTTATAATTATCACCCGGTTAAATCGACGGTGTTGTTGGTGACAGTTTACATTTTCCCAACTTATTAACTCAAATTAATTTTTACACAAGAAAATGTATTTCTTCTTCCTCATGATGTTCTTCCAAACAACAGCAACAAAAAAAGTTCACACTCTATTATGCTTTCCTATACATATAAATATGTTAAAACAAATTATTATGTTAATAATTGTTTATTTGACCATTTAGCCCTATGGTGTCTTCTGAGAGAAATGGAAGAATTTACTAAAGGTAGATGCCAGAAAATTGTTTTTAAAGTGCCAAACAAACTCAGCAGGGGAGGGCTTTTATTTATTTTCACTTATTTATATATTTGTTTAATGGGTGAATTCTCTGGAGCGCTGCAGTAGGGATGCATTACAGTATTATCTAAATACTAATCAAGCCTGTCAGACTCTGAAAGATTATAAATAAAAAACAACTTATAGATGTAATTCATTTTAAATACAATAGTCCTGAGACTAATTTAATCTCTAAGTTTCATAACCCTTTTCATTTATTATTATTACCGATGCAGAGAAATATTAATAAAGAACCCTTACCTTGGCAGTTTCAGTCCTTTAAAGTCCCGTGGTGATAAATTGACATAATATAGAGACATATAATGCAAAGATAAGAAGAAACATAAGGTGCTAAAACAAACAGCAAACAATTAAAAAATAGTAAAAGCAAAGCAGCACAGCTCAGAACAATTGTACTTAAGACAGCTTTTATCTTATTATTCTGTAGACAAAAGTGAAGACACGCAAAAGAGACAAAATGAAGACAAAAGTCTTGACACGCACTTGTAATGAGGTTATATGAGCTGATTGTGATTGTGTATGTTGCATTATTCTGTGTAAGGGCAGTGTGACTCTCATCATCGATGCACCTGTTTTTCAGAATCGCTACCATGAAACCCCAGTGTGAGAGCTTTGGGGTCAAAATAAATTAGCGGCTGTGATTCTCAAGCATTGCAGAATGGCTGAGAGGGCTGTCAGGAAGTCCAGATGGTGTTTTCAGCGGAAGGTGTGCAGACAGAATCAACACACCTTGCTTTTCAGAAATACCTGGAAGTGTGAGGCTGGTAACAAGCAATTTTAAAGGCTCCTGGAGAAGGAATAATACGAGACAATGCCAGTCCGCAGCAGACTGAACTCTATAGCGACCCTACATGTGACAGGAGAAAGGGAAAGAGATCCCATTAATTACAACGCAATTGTATGGTGAATCCTATGGTTCTGCTTGAGTTTTTCTCTGTGGTTGATGGAGGAACCTTAATACATCATGCTGGATGATAAAAAATTGCAAATAGAACTGTACTCTGTACTGTTCGATAGCAGTCAGCATGTGCTGGTCTGCAGGGGCTGCCTGGGGGAATGAGCAATTTCAGACTCCAGAGCTGCGGTGCGGAGGGAGACCTGCTCATGTGCGCAGAATGTGGATGATATCTCTTGGAAAGAGATACCATCTGATTTACCTGTATTGCATGTCCCTGACCTGGAAAGATAGATGGATGTAGAGAAGTACAGATATAGATAAAATTATATAATTCAAATTAGTGTACAAATATATGTTAAAAATAAGAATAAATAAATAAAATGAAACAGTATTTTTTTTTATTAGGTTTTTTTTTGTAGAAATTATACATTAATATAGTGTATATGCTACCATTAAAAAATGGGATTTGAAATTTATTTTATTTTTATTTTTTATTTTTAAAAAAAAAAAAATCTTCACTGCAAAAGAAAAACGACTTGCTGCATTTATTTAAACAAACAATATTATTATTGCTATTATTTTTTACACCTTTTAATATGCTGTTTTGGAGTTCAATAAACAGTTTTATGATAAGTTTTTTCCAAATTGCTTAATATTTTTGGCATGTTTTGATGAAAATAAAATATAAAAGATTAACTTACACATCCTTGCTGAATAAAGTAATACTGTAATGTAGTAATAATAATAATAATAATCAATCAATCAATCGTATTGACCTCAAATGGTACAGTAGGAAGTATAATAGAGAGAGAGAGAGAGATTTCCCTCTGTCCTTCACTTATTCTCACTCTCTCTGAATACAAGTGACAACTGCTTGAAGCTAGTTACAGCTGCAGGTATACCTCAACACTAACATCTTTGGAATGAACCCTGGGCATTTCAGCCTCTGTGGCATTGAGTGTTTAGCCATTAATGCAAGACTTCCTTAAATTTCTTTCTTTTTTAAATGGCAGAATATATGCGAGGGGCACGCATAATTGCAGCAGTGTGATTAGTCTGCTTTTTAGAGGTGTGCAAATGAAGATGAATGTGCATTTCTCTAGTGCTAATGGCAGACTAAAATATAAGGGGATACAGGGTTAAGAGCAAGGTGAGTGGCAACATTCTGAGAGGAAGCAGCCTAATGATGACAGTAAGAAATGGGCCACCCTCACAGTGGGGAAGTGGAGGAGACAACCAGTTTACAGCTCACACACGACATGAGACAGATTGACGTGTAGTGGTGTAAGTCAGTGGTGTAACATATTCTTTCCAAGGACATAGTTGTGTGAAGAAGCAAAGTGGCAGATAAGAATCCTGTCAAACCACCACGGAAAGAAGATTTTAATTGGTTTGTTGACTCAACTAAGTGTCCCTCAAAGGTATAGAAGACCCTTAGCAGTGATGGAGCGACTTGTTATATCTTAGTCCAGGTGACTAAAAATGACTGTTATGACAGCAACTAACAATCAAGGGAGTGCAGATATTTGAAAAAATACAGGGGAAAAAAGACAAGAACAAAAGCTGATAAAACGATTTTTCTTTTCTTCTGTGAAAGCTTGGATGCAGATGCCTGAGACACTATGATTGACGCAAGACATTAAATCACAGAGATTGATGTACAACGGCATGTCTATTTACAACTGCCATTATCCGTTTTTTTTACCAGACCTGGGGTATATTGACCATGACAATCACAGACTTTCTACCACTGAAGCGAATTGAGAACCTTGACCTCAACCTTTCAGACAAAGGCCACTTTGTCATCTCCTGTTACTGTTGTCATGGCCACCATGGCTTTGGGGGTCTTGGTTTCTCCACTGAATGGTTCATAAATCTAGTGAGCGAGGAGGGTTGCTGGTTCGGTGGGCTCTGGTGAAGAATGAAGATAAAGAATAGTGCCGCTGAGATTGATGGAAAGGATCTTGATTAGGGGACAAGAGGTGATTAAAAAGCTTGCAGAGAAATGAAAAGGACTCCCAGGGGAAGTGGACGGAAGGACTCTGAGCTTTGGTATTATTAAGCAATATATTTGTCTTGTCGTGTGCAAGCAGAAATGTGCTAGCCTCTTCAATATGCTAATGCCATTTCATAATCAAATGGGAAAATGTGAGTATTTTCTGCAGTGGAAATATTGTTTTCATGATTCTCTGTGTTTGCATGCGTGCTGCAAACATGCTGACGTATTCGAAATATAAAAAAAGCGCAAAGAATAGCAACGGGCTCTCTAGCGTTAAAGGATATGGTTTGGGATTACTTGTGCATGACCAGTCTAATCTCTAATAACCTACTGCGCTCTCTATAGTGTGAGGTTGTGTGCATATGGTAAATTTGGAGGGATTTGTGGCCCAATCTGGAGTGTGCTCTACCTAAAATAAATGTATTCGATGTTTACGTTTGCAGATGCAGTTTATTTTCTTCCTCACTATATTGCTTAAAGAGATAGTTTTGTCATTTTTAGGGCCTGTCATGCCGCAGGAACTATTTCGTAGTCCCTAAACTAACTGTGAAACTACCCACTTTTTGGCGTGGGAACAATTGTTCTATGAACAATTTTAGCTCCAGGAACTCTGTTTGGAGGAACTAAATTAGCTCCTACTTCAGAATAGAGTTTAAAAAAGTACTAGGAACTATCAGTGATGTACAGTATGTGTACACTGATTGGCTAAACGCATGAAAAAGCCCTCACTCGCTATGATTTAAAACGCTGTAAATCATACACAACATATACTGTGTAGTCATTGTATCAACTTATTTCTTTTAAAAATGACATTTACCTGAAGACTTCGTCTACAATGTTCTTCTTTGTTTCCCTTTTTGAACACCCCATGCAAATGACATGGCTGTCGACCGGCTTACGTCACTATCAGTGCGAATGCAACCCTTCAAATGGTAAAATCTTAGTTTTTACTGGTTTGAAAAAACAATGAAAGTCAACAGTTATAGTCAATGAGGTCTAAATTTTATGGAGAGGAGAAAAAAGTTTCATAGAAGAGGTTGAAACCAAGCCTCAGAGATTGAGGCTGAATAAACAATCATATAATTTTTCTTTTTTTGGTGAACTGTCCCTTTAACTTTAACTGCCCTCTTTATAAAGAAAATCAGAGTCAATTGCATGGAATAATTGCTGTGACCAGCTTCCCAAAACACTTTCTCCCTATTAAAGGGAAACGACCTGGTTTTTTGATGGTGATGAGTCCACTGGTGCATTTTACCATTCTAACATCATAAAAATGCCAAACAGTAGTACATGAAGAGAGTTCTTTTGCTGTCTGATCATGCTTTTTTATTTTTTAGGTGTGTTGATGCCCTCTGGGGGAAAACACAACACATTGTTTCAATCTGTAGGCTTAAGCCCCCAATAGTGAGGTTTCAAATAATTCAAGTTACACTTGTTTTGAATGTACTTGGCTCTAGTTATCTAAAAATTAAAAATACAGCATAAAGTTTCACGAAAAAACAAAACAAAAACAAAAACATGTGAAGTCGCTTCTGCAAAGTCATAAAATTTGATCAGATGTTCCATGTTATTTATCAGTGTTGGAAGCAAACTATTTTCCTGTGAATGTGCTAGAGTTTGGATTTTTTGCTAACAAATACCAGTTTGTGACATCGAGCAGCATAATGGACTGCTTTTATACAGCTAAATGTAACAGAAGCAGCTAAATCCAGAAACCTCGCCCATTCAAGTTTCCTATGATTGTGGATCAGAACAATATTACAAAATTACAGGATTCATAATTGTTGCATTTGAGCAGGATTCTTGGCTTGTCAGATATACTGTATATATCTTGAGGTCATGCCAAAGCATCTCAGTAGCTGAAGATTCCAGAAGGTGCATTTCCAGTACTGAAGATGTTCTGTTGTTGATTTGCGCAATTATTTGTCATTCTCCTTTTGCATCACTTCAGCTTCTGTTGAGCTTAAATTGGAGGACAAATGGCCTTACATTCTCCTGCAAAATGACCCAATAAACTTGAGATCCAACTGTCCCTGAGGTGGTAAAACAGAGCCAATTGATGTAGCATTTTGTGTCTTTTCCCATACAACTCAACTTTGTTTTCATCTGTCCAAAAAAAATTATTACAGCAGCAATTTTGTTCTTTTAACACTATTCTTTAGCAGCAACACAGAAATGTGACAATCTAAGTGACTGCGCTGTAATCTTGGCAGGAAATAAACTGGCAGAAGTTCTGAACTTTGTTCATTTATAGATGACTTACCTTACGATGAACTGATGAACGTCAAGTCATTTAGAGATTCTTTAATCTTAAGTGATATGAGCTCTCTTTTGTTCTGGCCAAGAAACTTTAATCTTATTGATTGAACTTGAGGTTAGCTGATGTCTGACTCCAGTTAGCTGCTGGAGAATTTAATAGCTTTAAGGTTTACTCACATATTTTTTCGTTAATAACATTTTTGTTTGTTTGCTGTTTGTTTAAGCTCACTGTGTATTATTGTGATAGCATCATTTATTTATTTATTTTTTTTTTTACCAATAGGTAAAAAAGGTTTACATAACATAATACTGCAACAATTCTCTAAAAGTATCAACCAGGAATAATACACACCTGTCATTTTACAACTATATGAAATAATTGTAGTGTTATGCAGCAGTGTATTTCTCCAGCAAATGCTTGACGACAAGACTGCACCCATCCAATTACTGAGAAATTCATTTTTATTGTCAATATCCTAACTGGGCGTAAGGGAGTATAAATCACATACTATGCTGCTTGGCAGCAACTTGGTGGAGATGGAGTATTATGCTTCCATCACTTAAATGAAACTGTTGCGCTATGATACAAGAATCAATATTAATTTCAGTAAAGAACAGAGGCTTCAAAACAAAGCTGCCTATCTGCTCTCTGCTCTCTGCGATTGGTTCTTTTTATGAACCAAAATAACACTCACTCAGCAGGAGAGAAAATGCTTTTCACTTCCTAACAAAAAGGCATCACTGTATGAAGGTAAAAATACAAATAAAAAATAAATAATGAATAAAACATGGTGTGCTTTTCAACACTAACAAGTGATCCCTTTTGTCAGGTTAAGAAAGATTCTTTTGTTCTGTTACAATGAATCAGACATGCATTGATGGCTGCTATTGAGTCAATTTATGTTGCAGTATGGTACAGTGATTCAATACAGTAATAGAGCTGCGAGGGAATGTTCTGACTATAATAAAACAGTATTTCTCAACTTTCTTTTTTCTTATGTACCTAAAGGCCTGTTTCACTAGTTCCCACTTCCTCGGCGATAAATATAAGCTTGTTTGGCGGACTGTCCGGGGGTCAGGCAGGGAGCC
>JAUCMS010000044.1:9948299-9965915 GCA_032357445.1 Enteromius radiatus | reverse complement strand
CTGATCCATTTACCCAAAATATTAGCATTTACACTAGTTAACAACATTTATTGGGATCTTAAAATTATATTTAAAGGGAAAAAAGAATTCACTCCTCAAGGGCCCTCCCCCCAGTTGGGGCCCTGATAATTTAGTCCCACTTTTCACCCAACTACCACGCCCCTGACCCTAACATATAAGTAAACTAATTTTTAGAGAGGGTGTACTCATTTTAGCTGGTCAACTTATATTATATATATACACACATGTATAACAGTTATGCTGCTTAAGTTTTTTCCTCCTTTTTTGTGGAAACATGATACATTTTGTAGGATTTTTGATTAACAGAAATGTCAAAATATCAACTTTTATGTACTTTACTTGTATAATATTATAAATCCCTTTATTGTCACTTCAGTGCATCTTTGGAAGTGTAATAGTAGTGTAATGTATATCTCATATATTTTTTTACTTAATCAGAAATGGTGTGATTCACCTTGGGGTTGATTGGTTTGGTCTATAGCTCTTTACAGAATAATATTTTGACATCTTTATGGGGAAAAGAAAAAGAAACATACTTTTGGAAAAAGACCAGTTGAACTTGTACTTAAAAAAATAATAAATGCTTAAGCTTTTCAACTTACTTCCATAGTCCCTGATTGTAAAGTTTCTGTTCCTGTTCTGTGACGGGGATTTGAAGTAGAATCGGTGCTCGACAGCGGGCATGTCTCTGTCTGTGGCGCTGATTATCTGAATCACCTAGAGAACAGTCAACTGAATAAATCACCACAGAAAGAGCTTGCATATTTCGTAACAGCACTTATAGTGTAGAAATGACTGCAGTAGTCTGTTTAATTGACAGAGCTGACATGCTTGACTCATCAAACCTTACAGGGATCATTTGAGCCACTGGTAGATTTGCTGGTTAGTGTTTAACTGGGAAAAGTTTATTAAAATAATCCAGCTTTAAGATTCAAACATCTTATCAACATTACTAAATCTCCATTGAATTGAAATAAATAATATATAAATGATCTGCATATTCAGAATATATGTGCAAATTAGAAATGTATTAAAAATGTTCATAAGTTTGGTAAAAGCAAAACGAAACTACATGCTAGCACTGATTCATTTGTATACTTGTATGCATCAAACATACTTAAAACACGTTCAAACCAGTATTAGTATTAGTATTGTGTAACAGTAAGTAACCTGATTAATAATTGCTTCCTCATGAAAATTGCATTTTGTCTTCAAGGGTTTGTGTTGATTGGTTTACTGTCTGTAGTTAATTCTGAAAAGGCTTTGTTGTGTCATTTATCCAGCACATTTCTACATATAAGCAAGGTAAGTTCGCTGTCTGGTATGAAAGACTGAATAGGGAGACACTGATAGGCAGCGCTGTACTGGGAGTAGCTCTCTTTCAGCATGAAAGGAGAAGATCAAGGCACAGTTCTCTCACATTAATTCACTGCAGCACCAACAACAGGCCCAGAAACTCAAATTGAAGCACAGGTAGTCATTCACACACACACACACACACACACACACACTTACCTGTCCTACTTTTGCATTTTCACATACAAATGTCTCATACACAAAGGCGAGTTCTGGAGGAAATTCATTGACATCCAGCACTTTGATTGTGACAGTAACTTTGCTGGACAGCAGGGGGTTGTCTGAAAGATCAAACAAAGTATTGTCCATGAATCAGATCAGTGAAAACTGAAAAAATGTCAGGCACTTTTCATATGTGAAAAAGGAAAAAAAAGGCAAATGAAGAATTCAGTAAGTCTGACACCCAGAAACACTCTTGAGGATCTGATGATTTTAAAGTTGCTTTCATGTTACAATAAATCCTTATAATGCATCTACTGCAACTACAAAAACAAAAGGATTTTTGCTGGATCATTCATATGTGAAGAAAACTTTGTAGTTGTGGCTTTTTATTAGCAATCAGTATGATGCAAATTAATAAACTTATTCATTTGTCTTTTGAAAAATCTCTTATTTTAACTGGATTAAGGCTTTTTTTTTTTTTACAAATTAAGACTTTTAGATTTGATTTTATCCAGTATGAGTAACGCAATGCTGCATTTTCATTCTTGCCCACTAGATGGAGATGTGGCCCTTAGAAATGTGGACTGGTATAAATGTTTATCCTCATTTCAATCTACTACAGTTATATAATGAAAGTTAATCTCCTTGGTTATCTAGAATGTGCATCTGGATGAAAAACAATACACCGTACTTACTAACTTTTGTAGCTACAACAGTGACGTTGTGTTCTGTATTTCTCTCTCTGTCCAGGGCTTCACTGACGGACAGAGTTCCTTCAACAGGGTCGATGTCAAAGTGGTTTTCAAAGTCCTTTCTCCACTCAACAGAATATCTACAAAGCAATAAATCAAAGACAACAACAACAAAATACTGATCAACCAGATGACATGTCATGTTCAATTAAATACATTTAGATTACTTTGATAAAGATTAAAATTAGAACTCAAATATTGTATATATATATATATATATATATATATACAAAATTGTGTGATCACAGGAAAGCTGACAAAAACTATGACTTCAAAAATACACCGAGAAATACCAAAACATTTCATTCTTCCTAGTGATTTAAATAGTTTTTTCATTTATTTCTTTCAGAATATTTATTATTTATTTTTTAGAATAAATGACTCATTCAGGCTCCTCTGACTCTGATTTAATGGCCCTTCCTGTAGGCTATGCCAGTAGATTGCCACCAGTGAGCCAGTCAGTTTTGAGTCTAATTCATGACTGATTTAGCCCAAAGGATTTAGTTCTTGAGTCTTGAATCTAGTTCAGCTCCATTCGGTCTTGTTCTACTTCTGATTCAACTATTATTATTTCTTTATTTCACATTTTAATTGTGAATACGGCTCCATTATTGGCCACCCTATGCAGTACAACAGTCAACTTCCCAGAAGAATCTTCCCGGAAGTCATCAGCCCACTATATTTCATCTTCTCTCATTAAATTTTTGTCTTGTTGTATGATTTCCAAACACAGATTTGCTTTAAATCAAAGTTTAATGATGTTTAGAGATAAACAAATTTTGTGAGGAGCATGTACGATTGGCTAAGCACAGCTGACACTCGTTTCCTAATCAGCCTATTACCTGATCATCCTATCAGAACTAATAATCCTCTCTTTAAATAGAGCTTACTTCCGTTCATCTGACTTCTCGACGTATTTTTGCATTCCTCTGCTGCCCCTTTCTCCACCACGTTACCAAATCCCGAATTTACCAGACCTTGGGCTCACTGGGGGCAGGGTGTCGGTCAATCTGGTCAGAGGAGAACTGACCCAGATCGAGTCCGGGTTCTCCCAAGGTTTTTTTTTCTTCTCCAGATCGGAGTTTTGGTTCCTTGCCACCATCGCCTTAGCCTTGCTCATTTGAGACACCCCGTTCCCAGAGATTCATCGCTATTAGCTGGTTAGATTGTTTCATGGTTAACTACTCTTTAATGAAGGTTTTGTAAAAAATTACTTTGGAAAAATGATTTCAATTAAATAATGAACTAATGTCATAGAAAATGAAAATAATAAAAACATTTCCAAAAACAAGGTCACTGAAAAAGTGGATGGGCACTGGTGCACTGTATTGCTTGGCAGAAAAAACAAAAAAAACACATCACGTCCTCCTGCTACAAGAAAGAGGCTTCAGTGAATAGAAAAAATAACTGCTGGGTAGTGATTGAAACTTTGTTGTTTTCTTAAAAGATTTGTTCAAAAAACATCAAAAGGCTGAAAGTCTGAAGCGTGCACTAAAAGTCTTGTGTTAATTAATGATAATGAAAATGAATTTCGGTTGCTTTAACATACAGCTAATGTAGGATTAACTATTTCCTTTACAAAGTATAGAAAAGTATTAAGTGTACACATTTCTATAAATACAAATTACCCCATATCCACTGGTAGGAATCTAAATCGTTTAGTAAAAATAACTTATTGATTAAATATAAAATCTGATACTAGATACTGATGTAGAATAATATTTGTACACATGAGCACTCTTGGTCTCTTTGAACTACTTTCAGCCCACTGCTGTGACCTGCAGAGACCCCTGTTTCTTTAAAATAAGCAGCCTAGTGGTTCAGTAAAGAAAGAGGAAGTCTGTTTTTTTCCCTGTAGTACTAGACCTTTATCAGGGTTGCATTCCTGCTGCTTCCTTTCTGTCTCAGGTGTCTCTCTACCTGCTCGCCGGAGGTTTTCTGCTATACAAGCAAAACTTCAGCCAGAGTCTCGACAGGATTCTTCTAGTAAGTGCCACTGAAGACTGAACTTCACAAACTTCAGTTCTCTGCTGTCAAATCACCCCTCATTAAATATTCCATCCTCTGGGTAAGTTTTGTAGCTTATAAATTATAAATAAAGAAAACCTGACTAGAGGCGGTCTGAATATAGAAATCAGATCTAATAGATGTTTGGAAATGTATTATACCCATGATATTATATTATTTATATTATGTGGGGTCCATAATGCACTGTATATAATGTATATCGACCACAGTACAGTGCAACAGTGCCCACCCACTTTATTTTCTCCACAGGGATAAAAACTAAATCACAAGTAATCACAAGATTACATTTGATTTGAAGCAAAAAAGTATTTGAAAACCACACAAAAAGGCAAAAGTATGGCTGAAGCTAAAGCATCCTTTTGTGATTTGCTTGCCTCACATCTCTAATTGGTGATATTTTGAAAAATCATGGTTATGTGGTTTGTCACTAGAATTTTGACGTAATTAAAAAGTTGGAAATAAATGCAGTCTTGTAGCTCACAGTCTATTCAAAATTTTAAAAAAAGCAGAGTGTGATATATTTAACAGTTCAATTAACAAAAAGTAAATATTGAGTAACTTACATTTTACACACAATATTGACTGTAACTTGATGTATTTTTGCTCTGCTAACAAAAACAGTTAAAACTAAGTCAATGCAGAATCATCCACCATGTTTCAGAGCAAAAAACACAGCAGTGGCATTCCTGAATGAATCAGGTTTCAAATATAGCTGTTTACACAGCTTTGCCATTTATTTTAAATCTAGGACTAGTCTTAAACCCTGTTTGGGAAACCTCCCCATAATGTTAATCATACCAACCTATTAAAGTACTAAAATCTGTTGTACCTTTGTAACACAATGATGGGAAATTCACATGATGAACCAAAGCCCATAACATGCAGCTTTGAAATATTAACATACAGTAATATGTAGTTTACTATCATTCACTGTAAATTCTGCCTTCTTTTTCACTTCCAAATTGGTAAAATTACACCAAATTCCCAATAGTTTTCACCATATATAGTAAGTGAACTTACATTTAACAGGTTTATTTGTAATATTTTATTACTATCAATAAAATCACAGTCATTTTTACATTACATGCAAATAACCCTCAAGCAAGCCCTAATCCTAACCATATACTAAGTACATTAATAAAGTTAATTAATATCACACAGTACTTAAATGTAACGACACTGTATAAAGGACACCTTAATATAAAGCGTAAACCAATAAATCTATATGTAACAATAAATATGTTACACAAAATAATTACCACTCATTGCTGAAAAAAATAAATCCATGGATTTATATTAACCTATAAATTTGACCCTAAATATAACAAACAGACAATACAGAGATGCAAAATATTTAACAAGAGCTGAGAGTTTCTATATTACTACCACTTCCATTATGTACCTCCATGAAATATTCATATTAAAACAAATGCTTTCATAAAGACAATGCACTTGTGTCAAGCTCCCAGATGCTTTTAACATCAACATTGTAGCTAACACTTTCAGGCACTTAAATGAAGACCTAAAAAAAGCAAATGTGCCACATTTAATAAGGTCCACGCTTGCAAACTGCACCAGAAGTTTGTCAGAGTGGATTGAATCAAAGCAGTGCACACTCTGCTGAAAACAAGATTGCCAAATGGACAAAACCCATGGGACCGTGGGTTTGTTATTGTTTCATGTTGTCTAGTATACTTGGACTTGTTCATGTAGAGTGGTTTTGAAAGAAATTCCCACAGGACATGTGTATATACACATGTATTTAAAGGTGAGGTAAAGTGTGTGTGCTTCGATTTGACCCACATCTCTGTGTATGTGTGCTTCTCTATTACCTAACAGGACTGTTGCCTACATCTAGGTCCTCGGCTGTGACGGCTCCAACGATGATGCCCACTGGTGTGTCCTCGTATGTCTCCATGCTATAAGTCAGCCGGCTGAAGACAGGAGGTTCCTCCACATCCAGAACATTCACTTTCACTGTGGCAGTGTCCTTAAAAGGTCCCAAATGTAGGAATCGGTGATCAAGAGCTGCGTTTGAAGCTTCTACTTTGAAGGTGTAGGCCTTTCTGGTCTCGTAGTCCAGACGCTGTAAAACGAATAATGAGACATCATCAGTCTTAAGACTGAACTCTGTTTTATTATCATTTGAGGCAGCAGGGAGGAAATGATGTCAAATTGTTTGTGGCTGCAACCTGTCAAAGAATAACAAAACACCACCAACTTGATTCGGGTCATAAAACCCGTGATCTAAGTAAAAATGCTTTCCACAACAGAGGGCTCATGCAGAGATCAGAAGCGAGGGGAACGGAAAGGAAGGGCTGCCGCTCACTCAACCCTGGAATCACAGGAGGGAGAATAAAGGAAGAGGAGAAGAAAGCAGGGAGAAAAGGCTTTGGCCAGTGGCTCTTGCATCAGTGTGCTCATTCAGCCATATAAAGGCAGAATTTGGCACAGTCACACCTGAAAAGCAAAGAGTTGTGGCGGCTAAGCACAACCGAACAGACTGCAGATTTCAGAAGTTCAGCAAAGTCACTTTAATCCATGCTGAAATGGAAAATGCTAATGACTTTTTAATTATTTTTTGTTAATACATATTTGGGATCAGTATGATTTTTATGATTTACGAAGTGCTTTACTCTCACTAAAGCTAAACTGATTTGATCAAAATACAAAACAACAACAAAACAACAAAAACTAATATATAATATGATATGATATGATGTGATATGTGATGTGATATGATGTGATATGATATGATATGATATGATATGATATGATATGATGTGATATGTGATATGATATGATATGATGTGATATGCGATGTGATATGATATGATATGATGTGATATGCGATGTGATATGATATGATATGATGTGATATGTGATGTGATATGATATGATGTGATATGTGATGTGATATGATATGTGATATGATATGTGTGATGTGATATGTGATATGATATGATATGTGATCTGATATGATATGATATGTGATGGGCTGTGATGTGATGTGTGATGTGATATGATATATGATATGTATATATATATATATATATATATATATATATACACACACACACACACACACACATTTTTTTATTTAGTTAGTTTTTGTTATTATGTTTATTTACTGTTGGTTTGCAATTATAAATGGCAACAATATTGTAATAAAGGCTATTTGACCCCCTGTTCTAAATCTACATTATGACACTTATTGAGTGATATTCAAGTTTATTGATTAGGGTAAGCTAATAAATAGGATAAGGCTTTACTACCATTAATATAGTGTTAATAAATGGAATTTGACTATTCTAAAGTGACCCATGACCCATGTGATTGTCACAAATTAAGGGCATGCAGATATATTGTGTGCGTGTCTTAATAAGTTGATAATAATGGATAAAATGTGGTTACTGTACATTCAGTTAATTATTAATAGCTTATTTTTGTTTATTTATAACTAATAAAATAATTTTTTTTATCTGTAATAGTACATGCATATCAAGCAGGGTTTAGGGTTAGGAGATAGAAAATATCATTCGGTCACTGTAAAAGTAAAATATGTCTATGGAAAGTCACCACAATTCACAGAAACAAACAAATAAACATTTCATATGTGTGTGCATGTTTATGTGGTTTTTGAGGACACAAATTTGCATAATGACATGGTTATGACATAGGCATTGCAATATGAAAGTGATTTATAAGGACATTTTCAGTGTCCCCATAATTCAGAAGGCTTAAAAAATACATACTACAAACATAATTTTTTTTTGAAAATCTAAAAATGCACATAGTTTCCTGTGATAGGTAGGTTTAGGTGTAGGGTTGCTGAAGGGCAATAGCACATACAATTTGTACAGCATAAAAGCCATTACGCCTATGGAGAGTCCCCATAAACCACAAAAACCAATGTGTGTGTGTGAGTGAATGAATGTGAGTGAGAAAGGGGGAGGGGACTTAAAATCATTTATAATTAATGTCTTAGGAAGGAAATGACAAACAAAGCATGACAGTATGGAGCAAGAAAATTGGTTCAATTAGCTTTGTGCTTTCTCAGATAATAAGAGCAACTGCAGAACACAAATGATAAATCATGTCCTGCTGAATAGTTTTCCCACTAATAGTTGCCTGATTGTCTGTGTATGATTGTGGCTTGTAAAATGAACTAAAATGTGAACCTAGAAATGTGCCTCATGTGATATCATCTATATTCATTGATTTTAATCAAGTCAAGTCAATTTCATCATCAAATCAAATCAAGTCTATTTAAATATCAAATATTATATTTACCACTGCTTAATCAACTTCAACACAGTAGGTTATCAAAAGAAAAGCAAACCAAACAAGAACACAAAACAAAATGAAGCAAAATTAAACAAAACCTTAAACATACTCATGAAAGTATTCATATCAGCCACAAAAGCAACTTTTGATGCACATTTTTTGATATCTTCAGCATCTTTATCAACAGATTTTAGATTCATTAGGTTAATTTTCAGCACGCCTCGCACAAATAATTCCACACCAGAATGCAGTGTGCTGATCTGAAAAGAAAAACTTTTACTGCACTGGGGTTGGTTAATGACTCCAACCGAGTGTAAAAAGAACAATTTGTCCCAGTCTGTTGCAATCCAAGAACAATAGACATAAGTCTTCCAGAACAGCTTAGGGTATATAAGTCCTCAACAACGGCAGAAGAGACACTTTCATCAAAAAAGACCGATTACAAAGACAACTTACTCTTGTCATTGTCAGCCAAGATTTTTTTCAAAGACCTCAGTACTATTTAAAAAGCATCAGCTTTATGTCTACACCACGCTGATGTTCTGCAGGAGGTCTTATCCCTGGTGACAGCAAACAACAATTACGTCTGCCACTGTTATTTCAAGCTAGCACTGAGATATGCGTCTGCCTCGCTGTCAGCTGTAGCACTGACCATGCTGAAAGAATAACAACCTCAGACAAGACAGGACAGAGAGCCAGCTGGCCAGTCTGAAACACAGTGACCCCTGTATTACAACCTTTGGACACTGTTAATGGTACAAAGCCTGTAAAGCTCTGCTCAGTGACCTTAGAGGTAGAAAACCCTCAATCTGCTGGTTTAACATTACACACCCATTGGTTTTAGTCCAAACATGTCTCTGTTCTTTTGTGCTTCTGTAACTGAGTCACATTGGGCACCTTTAGATGGCACTGTTTATCTAGTCATTTCAAAGTCTTTTGAGGATGTTCCTCTGAGAGTTTACACAAAGGCCCGTTTCTCTCCGCACTCCACTCAAAAGAGAATGCTAATCAGAAGCTAGCCCATAGAGTTGTTTTGCTATTCAATACAGTGCACATACCAAAACTTTAATTAATTCCCTTACTAATTGACATTTATTCATGATTTCCTAATTGCACTTCTACACTGTAAGTTGTGAAGTATTTGAAATCCATTCCAACTTTGAATTCTTGTTTCCACTAAGAAATATAAAAGTCTTTTTTAAAGTATGTTAAGGCAAAAGCAAGCTTTTATTAAACTACTGATATGACCAGATTTGACCGGATTCTTCATCTCATATGGATGCACATGGTTCTTCAAAACTACTGTTCATGAGTTAGTTTTTTTGTGACGTGAAGGATTAAGATAATCCCATATGTTGCAATAACAAAGTGCACTTTTCAATCCTTTTGTTAATATAAGGACAATTATCCATTCAATTCATTATTTTAGTAGATCCTCTTTATGCTCAAAGCGGCACTGAGCCTATAAAGCCACAAGACCCCAAATGTTCAGCCTCAGCATTTCAGAAACGTCCCTGTGTAGCAGAGCAGGGGTGTGATGGAACAGCTCATCAAAGAGAAATAAAGGGAGAGGGAAGTCTGTTATTGAGGACAGAGGGAAGAAGGGCCATTGTCATTGACCCTCCTCCATGCCCCACGGTGAGGATCCCACATATCCATTTCCAGACTTTTTTTGGGTCACCAGATATGGCACACCCATTTTGCAATGTAAGGACTAAGTCACTTTGTCCTGTGCAGCCTCAGCTCGGGGAATAATAAAAGTGGAAAGTAAAGGATGGCAAAATATTTATTTATTTATTTATTTATACATGATTATGTTGGTGAATTTTTAAATTATGAATTGTGAGTAGATTATATAAATAGGGTATAACAAGTGTTTGGAATATATATTTAAAGGCTGTTCATGTAATTGGAAATGAACTATGATTTGTCGAACGTTAAAGTTTAGAACTTATGATCATAAATAATATATATTTTCACATTGAATAAGAAACATTTGTGCACTTGAGTAAAAAAGCTGTAAAATACGGACACTGTCAAAATTAAATGTTATAAATGAATTTTCTTCATAAATTCACTTCTATTAACTACGTAAAATCAACATTTGGTTTTAAGCAGCTAGGTGCTCTTTTGCACATTTTTCAGGTAGCTTTGCAGGCATGTCTCTTGAAGCATCTTTAAAGACATTGCCATCTGTCTCAGTTTGTTCTGTTTCTTTCATTCAGATAGACTTGATGATGATGATGATGAGATCAGATATCTGCACTGGCTATATATATATATTATATATACCTAGGTCAAAGATGTTACATCAAAAGAAATTCACAAAAGTCATTTTAAAATGTCAAAACATAATATTTATGTAGTAATCATCAAAACCTTGTACATATTAAATATATATAAAAGAATAAGCAAGCATATTACATTTTATTGTGTTTTCAAATTGGTAAAAAAATCTTTCATTGTCAAATTTAAATAAATGAATTAATTGAATTTTAATAAATGTAATTTATTAATGGGGGTGAAAGTAATTCATCTTTTGTGGCATAAACAGATTTTTGCTGTAAATATGCCTAACAAGATTAATACACTGAATGACATTTTAGTGGGTAAATTTAGTAAATCATGAAAAAAATTGTTATTTTTTTGGGGGGCTCAGAAAACCATTTTATTTATTTACTTATTTGTATTTATTTATTTATTTATTATTTGGTTGTGGGGCACAATAACAATTTAAATCAGCATTACACTTATTATTTATTTATTTAATACTTTTTTGTCTTTCACTTATACAGATTACATAAACCCTCATAATAAAAATAAATAAATAAATAAATAATCCAAATTAATCCACATGAATCCAAATTGAACTCAGCAAGGTCATGGTAATTAGCTAATAAAGCATACATCTAGCTTCATCTATAAATTTATAATATAACATCTATATATTTATATTTAGTTATTTTTCACTCATTAGATGTATGTAATCTAACATAAAACTGTTTCGTCTCGGTTACGTATTGTAACCCTCGTTCCCTGAGAAGGAGAGACCGTACGAAAGGACACTAATGCTAGTGCTTTTTAAATAGCAAAAATGGCACCAAAGTGTACAAAATGAAACAAAGCATAGCCCCCAATGCCTCTATATTCTTCATATTCATCTCTCCATCTGCACTAGAGAGATGAATAGCAGCAGTGGACTGTCATTGCGCGACTACACTAGCTTTGAGTAATGAAAGAGTAACCCCTCTACTCCCTCGAGGATAAGAGCACTCCAGCCTCATCCGCACGTCTGTACCAAAGCATTTGTTTCAGCTAAGCACTTACAGCACAGCCAGCAAGTCTGTGATTGGTCATGTAACAGGGCATCTGAGGGGATTTCTACTTGTCGCATCACATCAAGAGGTAGATGCTATGATGACCATAGGTGCACTCATTTATTCATATCCACTAAATATAAAAAATATTGGGCTCTTTCTTGGGGAAACTCAAAAAATGTATTTTCCAATCCCCTGAGAGGTCATCACCCCTAACACATTCCTCTATTTCAGATGTTGGCAAAACAGGAATGGGAAAACAGTGTTCTAAGGACAACCACAAAGCATATAATGAATTGATAAGTCCAAAAGCAGCTATTGCGAAGTGTGGGTTAAGCATTCAAGCTTTTATGGCTTTATGCATTATTCATTCGGGATGCTATGGATGGCCATCCAGTAATAAGATATGACTCACCTCGGGGTAAACACACACAAGCCCCTGAATGAAGGAGCACAAGGGGTTATTGCTATCATCCTTGAATTCACGTGTGTTTGAAAAAGAAATGCAAATGACATTGTGATTTGCATCTGATGTCACCCAGCCTTAGCCAGCATATAAATATCGCCTAAATAAACATCCACTTGCTGTCAAAGAATTCACTTAGTGTGCAGTAAAGGAGCTCCTGTTTCATGTACAATAATGAATAAGCTACATATGGAACTGCAATGTACAGTATTTACTCACTTTTGCTTAAGAAAGAAAATACATAAAAATTACAAAATGTTTTTGCCATTACTTCTTTCTGCAAATTAATTTGAGCAATTTAACTTTTTTTAAGAAAATATTTATTTATATATTTATTTATATTATTAAATTTTTACAGTGTAACACTCTTCTCTCATTTATGTTCATATATTTAAATATGACACAAAGCAACAGAAGAAAGAAAGGTTTGTAAAAATGCATTTAATGCAAAATGCCCATTTAATGCTACACATAAAGAAGATATAAATATTAAAATGATAAAATGTAAATAATAAGGTTTGGTGATTATAAAATAATAACAATAATACATTTACAAAGGAAACATTAAATTGATCAATGAAAGTATTAATATGTTACAAAGTGTAAAGCTTGGGCACTGTGGATCGGGGAGACACGGAGAACTGGATTTCAAACGAACAGTGAACATTTATTAATAACAACAGGATACCAGGACGCTGACGAAAACGCAGAGGTAAGTGCGGACGGACACATCACATTACGTTAACAACTCACACCGAACACAAGACAAGGCGTGATATAAATGCAAGGATTAATCATAGACAAAACACAAGACACCTGGTAGACACGGTTGGCAGAGGATCAAACACCAGTGACAGAGGCGGGGTTACAGACAAGGTAAAGCACATGGGGAGAACGAACACAAAGAGCACATGGAACAAATAACAAAAAAAGAGACAGGTGACACATGACAGCAAGACACAAAGTTATGTTAGAAAGTTATAATGTTACAAAGTATTGTTATTTCCAAAAACAGCTGATTTTAAATCTTTTTTTAAGAAACCTTAAAAGTGTTTTCAGCTGTTTTCATCACTGATAAAATGGCAACACTTTACTTAAATGCTTTATAAGAGATATTAAAGGGTATAATGCATTGTATTTATTCATAATGTGTATTACATTACATTTTGTCTGACATATTTATAACCATATTTAAAATGCATAGTATAATAATTAATTGACAATAAGTGTTAATAAATGAAAAACTGTGGTTAAAATTATTAATGAGATTATATAATCCACTATTAGGTAAATTATAACGCATAATTAATCAGTTAAAACTACTTTTATAATACATTATACTTAAAGGCTTTAAGAAAAGTGTTACTTATAATATTAATAAATGTCTCTTGAGCAACATATAAGCATATTATAACGATTCCTGAAGGATCTTGACGTAATGATAGCTGAAAACTCACATGAAAAAAAATCATTTTAAAATATGTACATTTATTTTAAATTCAGTGATATTCAATTATATTTTACCATAATATTGCTGTATTTCTCATCAAATATAATGTAGTCCTTTTGCCTTATTGACACACTGCTCTCCTGTTTAACAATGTAAAGATGCTTAAACAATCTGTATTGTACAAAGCATTAAAGGTGTGTTGATTGATGTCTTTGAAACATATAAAAAATCTTACTGAGCCCACACTTCTGAAAAGTAGTGTAAATATAATAACAGTTGCCCACTGTGAAGCTATACAGTAGCTATAAATGACCACTAGAAGCTATACAGTACCTTTTTCAGTATGATTGTTCCCTCTTGAGTGTTCTTATTGCTGTAAATATCAAACATGGAACCTCCGTCACCAGGAACAATGCTATATTCCACTTCAGCATTCTTCCCAGAATCCAGATCATGAGCTTTGACCCTCCCCACCGATGAGCCCACAGGTGAAGATTCAGGAACGCGCAGGTGAAAGATACCTGTGGAGATTCACAAACACCATTCTCAGTGTTCAAGACTTTACATTTAGAAATTACTCTGAGAGGTAGTTAACAACAATCATCCACTAATCACTTCAACAGCTCTGGAGAAAAGTGCTAGAATGCTAATCACATTTGCAAATTCAACTCTATTTAGTTGTTTGTGTTTGGCAAGAGCTCTTGAGGACTTAATCATGGCCAATTGTAAATCTGAGGTTCTTCTCAGGTCATGCATTACTGTTCAGTCTCCATTTCGAAGATAGCCCCTCTTTGCTATCAGTGCTAGCCATTAACTGAATTAAACAATTCAAATAATGGACTCATGTTTAAGGTTTCTAAAGAGCAAAGCAAATATGAAACCAGATTAAATTCACATTATGATAAACCCCAGGGATAAACTGCTGCTGATATAGAAATGCTGACAGTATAATTTAAGCTTCAGTGCACTCTATAATGATTCCCGCACTTTTGAACATACTTTTAGAAAATCGTGGTGGGTTGTCATTGACATCGCGGAGAGTAATATTGATGGTTGTGGTCCCAGCTAAACCTCCGAGCTGGCCGCCCATGTCCTTAGCCTGTATGACCACCTGGTACATTTCTTTAACTTCCCTATCCATGTTAGGTAAGGCAACTCTTATGACCCCTGATGCAGAGAGAAAGAAAGAGAGAAACAGGGAGCATGTTAGAACATATAGTGTACATTTTATCATAAGTAAACTTATAGAGAGAGAATTAATTTCAAATAAGTAAATATTGGTAAAAAAAAAAAAAAAAAACATGTTTATTTACGGTATAATACAGTACTTGCTGTCAATTCTCACATATTCAAAGGTTTCACAAGTTACCAAGAGTAGTGAAAGCAGTTTAGTAAACTTAAACTCAGTAGTTTAGTGTTTACTGTTTAGACAGTGATAGGAAGATGATTCTTACAGTTTGACGCTGTTCTGATGGATATAAAAAACCAATAGCAATATGAAGAATTCAACAGGCCATCATTAGTCTGTGCTGCAACATTCTTTTTTTTCTGTGAGGTGTATCATGGAAAAGGCGAACCTCAGGACATTCTTCTAAAGACTAATCAATTCTAATAGTCCTCCTCTCAGAGGAGCTACTTTTTGATCAGTATGGTATGAATAAAATTCCAAGAGCAGCAGAAAGTCTTTGGGTAGATGGGTGTGCAGAATTTTGCTAAATATCATGTGTTAAATACAACAACGTCCCAAAAATAAATCTTTCACCTGTCTTGGGGTCAACAGAGAAATAGGGCTGCCCATGAAGGATGCTGTACACAATCCGTGCGCTGTTTCCATAAGTAGGGTCATCAGCGTCAGTGGCGGTTATTTGCGTCACATATGTGCCTGATTACAAACATGAAAGAGATGATAAAAGGCAATAAAATGACACTAACATTTCCACATGCAAACAGTAATGATGAATTCGGACCATAGAATCTTGAGACACTTTTTAATAAATGCAATTGTACTTATGATCATACTGCACATTTGCAAACAAGCATACATTGTGTAACAGAGTTATGTTTGTCTCAATTTGTTTAATCATGTGTCAGTCAGAGGAGATATATATTTGTATACTTGTTATATTTGTAACAAGTATACAAATATACAGAATATGGAACAGTTAATGACTGAATACAGTTATTTCAATCAGACCCATTGCCACAGATGTATAAAATCATCTAGCCATATAGTATGCATTTACAAACATTTGCCCAAAACAAAAAAAAAAAAAGGTTGTTCTCAGCTCAGTGTGATGCCACCTTTGCAATAATGCTGTTTGTGAAATTTCATCACTTCTAGATATTCCACAGTCAACTGTAAGAAGTATTACTGGAAATTGACAGTGTTTAGGAACGGCAGCACCTCAGCCATGAAGCAGAAGATAATTTCACAGAGCGTGGTGACCGAGCGCTGAGGCGCATAGTGTGTAAAAGTCACCAATGCTCTGCTGATTCTATAGCTGAAGGTGCCAGTCTGATTGAGGAGCGAGCGAGGTTCAGCCTGGGCGAACAACAGGTCGTTTACTGGACAAGATAACCAAGTTAACGTCTTACACTCAGTGACAACTGAACTTATGTAGTCTCTCTTCTCATGCTAACATAAAGTTAGCTAAGCCCGCCTGTAGTTTGGCGATACCATTGAATAGAGGGGCACGAGATGACGATTGTAATCAGGGTAAAGACCATTATGACATGCAAAAAAGGAAGGGAGAATTTAAAGTAGTTATTATATTTGACCACTTGTGTGCCAGACCACACTGTGTGTTATCCAACTGTTAATGCTTGCACCAATACCATGACATTTCCCATAGTCCATATGGTAGATTACGAGTCTTTCAAAACACTCTTGCAAACTGCTGTCACTTATGGGGCAAGCTTTGACAGAGTTTAGCAAATCTGGTAAAATTGTCTAGTGTAGAAACCAGTGATGCGCGGGTCAATGTATAAACAACCCGAACCCGACCAATGTTTTCAACTAACCCGCCCACAACTCGGAGAAAAAAAAAAAAAAACTGACCCGCATTTTTTTCAAATGGTCAGAGGTGCGGCGGCGAGAGCAGGCAGTTCTTGAGGCGACCCATCATTTTCCATTTCAGCTGTCTAGATGCATATTACTGATGAATGCGATGTTTATGTTTCGACCCTGCTTGAAGAATTCATCAGCAGGTGAACTGAGAGAAGGCCCACTTTTGGAAAAGATGTAAAAATGATCTGTAATTGCTCAGTTCAACGTGTTGGAAAATTGGGAATTTTGTCCCGCATGAGCATTTATTCAACAGTTAATAAGGCTCAACATTCAAAAGGTAAGTAAGGATTTCCCACTTGTATCAGTAGGCTTAGGCTATTATATAGTACCAGACACAATTTTCTGAAATACATAGGCCTACACGTTATTGGCTAAATTACTGGCGACTGAGCTTGTGCATCATCTTCGCGCCAGTAATTTAGCCAATAATGTGTAGGCCTATGTATTTCATAGAAAATTTTGTCTGGAATTATATGAATTACAAAGGTTGAATTGGCATCTTTATTTCAAACGACCCGACCGACCGCGACCCGAATATCATTAAAAATATTTTTGGATGACTAGTAACCGCGGGCATCGGCTCATTTTGGATCAACCTGCGCATCACTGATAGAAACCGTCTCAAGGTTATGTATATAACCCTAGTTCCTTGAAGGAACGAGACGCTGCGTCACGAGACGCTATGGGAACGCCCTCAGCGTGAGCGTGCT
>JAUCMS010000044.1:9919890-9933504 GCA_032357445.1 Enteromius radiatus | reverse complement strand
TATAAGGCTGTAACTCAGCTAGTAACTCAGTTACTATTTGTGATAAGTAACTAGTAACTATAACTAATTACTTTTTTTAAGTAACGTGCCCAACACTGTATGTTACACAATAATAATAGACATTAGTCCAGGTAGACAGCATATTTCATTTGACACAAGTGGAAATAAGGTTTTGAGGGATATAAAAGGGTCTTAATGTAGTTTTATGAATTGACCATTCAGCAGGAGAAACACATAAAATATGTATATATAAATATGAAACAGAAAACATGGCTAGTAAATATTAGATAAGAGGTCAACTGAGCAATGTACCCAATCCATCAAATTAGATATGGCAGCTAACGTTGATGCTTCAGTTTATGTAAAGGTACAGTACGCTCATGCCTTTACCCATACTTGTCAAAGATAAAGATCTGTCAAAATAAAAAGATCTGTTTCCATTTTAAGACTAAAAACTGATGGCTGCAGTATTTTACTTTTGTTTATCATATTATGGATTTATTCAGTCCTTCTTCCCAAATACCATAGCTGAAATTGGATAAGTTGCCTCATGTATGCCCTTGGCCAATTGTAGTCCCTCAGAGAAAACATTCAAATCCCTTTTTCATTTGTGCTCGACTAGAGAGCATGGTAGAAACAACATGTTTAGCCCAGCAAGACCTAGTAGTGCACTTCACAGGGCCAAGTCTTTTGATTCTCATGGCATTTTGAAAATAGATGTGTGGGTGTGCATGTACGTTATGCATTTTGTGACTTTTGAGCGCATGGGTTTCTGAACTCTGTGTTCTTTTGCTAATATTACTGTATGTGTGTCTGCCCTCTTATGCTCTACTGCTCTCTTTCTTGCATGAATGATTGTCATGTTTAGAGGATGCATTAACATTTACCCACCTTAAGGATAAAAAAAAAAAATCTGAATTTCTAGCTGCCATGCTTACAAAATGTTTTTTATTTTTATTTAAAAAAATCAAGTTTTGTTTGTTTCATATATTTGTGGAGATTATAATACACACTTTCTTTTTAACTTCTGAAAATGATTTCTGAATGATCACATTACAGTGCAGGCTAGAGAAGTGACAAGTGAAGAGTCAGCTTTGCTACTACAGAAATAGGCTAATTTACATAGTAAAATATAGTTACTTTTTTGACATTTTAACAATATTACTGTTTATTACAGCAACTTTTGAGCATAAGAGTTATATTTCAAAAACAAAGTGTTTAATTATTCAAACATAAAAACACAGTTTTATGTGTGTCAAACATGGCATTTTATAAGCATGATTAATTAGTGAATGAGCTGATATGGTATGATTTATTACAAACTGGAGTCTCGGTCAAACATCTGTTCATCTCACTCCTGTGTGAATCATCACTGATTATTTAAATGCTCACAAATTGCTTAATTGGGCCTGTCATCAATTCATAACGACTATCCTTTTTTAAAAATAGTTTTTGAGAACATCACAGTATGAATTGTGAAAACCTGTTACATTTGAGAAATCTCACTGTGGCTCATAAAAATGCTTCTTACTGCTCTTTATTTTTTTCTCTGTGATATCACGTGCTGCCCAAAACAGGTTATGCTTTCCTCCCCAAGGCTGAATGATTTTCAGCACCCACACTCGCAAATATTTTTATTTAACTGAGTTTCTAGCTGCTTTTGCTGTGATTCTAAACAGTATGTTTGTTGTTGTTTTTGCAGTAGATGAAAGTGTTTTTTTTTTTTTTCTTCTTCTCTGTGCAAAGATGTGTAGTCCTACATGTTGGTCTTAATCTTGAAAAGGAATTTACATAAAGTGATTCACTTCGAACCTATTTGCACATAATATGCTTGTTATATAATAACAATGCATAGTGTATGGATGCATACAAACTATATTACATTTTAAATATATTCTTTTAAATGACTGTAAAAATTAGAATGATAATTAGATGAAAATTCGGCCATTAATTACTCCCTACTGTCATGTTGTTCCAGACCTGTAAGACCTTTGTTCATCTTCAGAACATGAATTCCGAGAGCTCTTTGACTCTCCCTAGACAGCTAGGAGGATCCTAACACAATCAGAAATGTAGTAAGGCCATCATTAAAATAATCCATGTGACATTAGTGGTTAAACTGTAATATTATGTTGCTATGAGATTATTTGTTGTGGGCAAAAAAACCCCCAAAAAAACCTTTATTCAACAATTTGTCTCCCCTGCGACACCCTACAGTACCATGTGGGAGAGTATCGCATACGTACACAACTTATGCAACATACAAGTTCAGATCCAAGCGTAAACAATGTAAACTATGTATCCGGAAAAGACACATTGTTGAATAAAGTCATTGTTTTTGTTTTCTTTGCACACAAAAATATTCTAGTAGCTTTGCAAAATTAACATTGAACCATTGATTTCACATGAATTATTTTCACAATGTCCTCATACAGTACCATGCTAAGAATCCTTGCTGTCTATGGGAGGGTCAGAGAGCTCTCAGAATTCATCGAATATATATTGTTTTAATAATGTGTGTTCCGAAGATGAACAAAGGTCTTACGTTTGGAATGACATGAGCGTGAGTGGAATGAAAGGATCTTCATTTTTGGGTTAACTATCCCTTTAATATGCATTTCTGGATGTTTAAGTAATTTTTGATGTGGTCACTATATTATAGCACAATTTTATTTGTGTGCTTAAGCAAATTGCAATTAAAAGAACAATATATTATGTCATTTTTTGTTAGCTTGTTGTTTCACCAGATCTATATATGGCACATAAAGGACAGTATGTGTGTGTTTCTTGAATAAATTCCTTGTTCTGATGACCTGGTTCTGATTCAGGTTGATTTGAGCATTAATTCCCACATGGTCCTGGACGAGCAGCAGTTCATGGCCCTTTTAAAGCTATTTGTTCCACATACACCTTGTACCATGTCATGATGATTTCTTATTCTGTTGTGTTTGGAACAGTAGAGTGATTTATCATAGTTTCATGACCAAAATCGAATTTTGTCCACCATCCAGCAATGCAGGAGTGTTATAGCTGGTTATACACCCCACCCCCCACAAGTAATTAAACACATAACACAGAATGAATGAATGACTGAATAAATAAATTAATGCATGAATAACAAAAAGTCATAATTTACTCACCATCATGTTATTTCATGTCAGCTGTATGACTTTCTTCTTCTTTTAGTGGTTACCAAAACTGTTTTGTTACCAGCATTCTTTAATATTTTATTTTCTTTTTCAAGTCATACAGGTTTGGAAAAACTAATTTTTGGGGTGAACTGTAGATAGACTGTAAGAAAGACATAAAATATTACAAAGACATACATTTTAGTTTATTTTATTATTTTTTTTTTTTTTTTACCATGCATCTATTAAATGTAAAAACATAAGCATGTTTTCAAATATCTTTTTTTTTCTCTAGCATTATCATAGCTTTTGTCTCAGTCTGTATTTAGCCACCACATTAACGTAGGCTGTGGTAAATAAAGAGATGCGTTTAATTGTGCTGTTGTCCTCTGAGTCTTAGATCCAATGAAACACTGTGTCTAATCTCATATTCACAGAGTTATTGGCCTTTCCAGATGAAGCCCGAGAGAACAGGTTAGACTCTGATGTACTAGCGTTTGAAGGTCTGAACACACATGGCTGATGTTAAAACCTCGGACAATGGCTTTCCATGCGGACTATTATCAGCAGAGGTGAGATGTTGAAAGCTGTGCCGTTGGGAAATAGAGAACAAATGTTATTGTGTGTTAATTTGGCAGTGAATGAATATTGAATGGATTTCTTTGTCAAATGCAAATGTGTACATTACACTGTGTTTAATGTGCAAACAATGGGATAAATACACACACATGTGAGAATACAAGAAAAGCAGGCATGAGACCTAGTCTAGTCTGTCATAGGGAACCTTTTCAAACATCATTGTTATATGAAGTGGCATGAGGCAACGCAGATATACACTGATGCTCAGGCAGGACATTGTCATTCTAATTGTAGTTTACAGGAAATGACTGACTTAGTGTGCTCAGGTAGAGTCTTTGTTCCCTCTGGCATGTACAGTGTCATTATTTGTTTAGTGAACTTCTTTGTTTGATACCTGAAACAAAGGTTCTGTACTGACATTGTGACAGTAAAATGTGCTTTTGTCTGCCATTTTTATTCCAAATTTACTTTCGATCCTCGTCGCGCTGAAGATAAAATGCCTGATGTTAAAATTCATGAAGAACATCTTTGAACCATACGTAATCTGTGCGAAATCTTAAAGGGATAGTTCACCTCATAATGAAAAATCATCTTCCTCATGTCTGTCCAAACCTGTGTGACTTCTATAACACAACAATTTGTTTGGCTTTGATCGTACGAACATAAAAGCACTGAAACATTTTTCAAAATATCTTCTTTTTTGTTCTAGAGAAGAAAGAAAGAAAGTCAGGTTTGGACTGACAAGAGGTGAGTAAATACATTTTTTGTTAAACTCTCCCTCTACATATTTACAGTAAGCCTCATACTCACTTGAATACTATTCATTTCTTATTCATTAGAAGAAAGCAGTCACTTAGGATAAATATTTTACCCTTATCCAGTGCAACACAAAGAACTGACCCCAGCATCTGCTTAACAGCCGCAAACTGTCCATCACATGCTTCACTTCCATCTCAAAACCACACTCACGCATTACGCATGTCTACATGAGCGCTGTTTTTTTTACAGGATGCGTCTCATTCCGGAGTGCTTGACTCACATTACTCATGTAAGAAACAACCTCTGAATAACGATCGCACAACAACTGCAGAAGCTCTCCATCAGCAATTCAGTTTTTCACATTTAATGTAGACTAAATTTTCTTTGTGGTTACTTTAAAACAGGTTGCTGATAGAAGAATTAGCTCCTACCTTCAAAACGTCCCACAAAGTCTCCTGAGGATTAAAGCAGGATAATCCAGACCTCCAGTCGCTATTGCAATAAACTCTTCGATCTCACACACACTCTCTTTTTCTGGTCTTCTCCTCAATCACTCTCTGTAATGCGCTCGCCCTCTCGCTCTCTCTCTTTGGCTCTCTTTAACTTGCCCTCTCTCTCTCTAACACACTGTTTCTCTCTCTCTCTCATCTGAGCATTGTGCAGAGCTCTGTGAAAACAGAATGAGGGGGAGAGCAAAGCGCTTGCTGAATTCAGTATTCACCCCTGCAGTGTCAAGGGGACAGAGAAGTGAGAGAGAGAGAGAGAGAGTGTGTGAGGCTGGCTGCTGTAACGCTCATATGCGCTCAGGACTGATGCTCTTGGTACCGGGTGCCTGTGGGTGTCAGAGGCTGCTCGTCTGCCGTTGCTTCCCTCCCAGAGATTGGCTCTCCTCCCCCTTTAAATTGCTGGATTAATGCGGGTCCCACCAGTGCTAAACATAGTCGGTGTAGTCAGCTTTGCTGTGTTACCCTTAGGGGATATAGAGATTTTCAATGAGCTTTTTTTTTTTTGTATGTGTCACATTCGGTAGTATACACCTTGCCTGTGAACAGCATTAGGGTATTATTCTTGCAAATTCACTTTTCCAGCTGTGTATGGATCTTACTTTTATTTATTTACTTTTTTTTACAAAAACATAATGTGTTAATCTATTAATAACTTTTAATGTGTGAATCCCTTACATTGCATACATTAAGGGGGGTTAACGCTGTAGTTTATTTTTTTTTATTTTATTTTTTTTAACATGCATTTTGAATATGCTATAAGCTACTTATCATCAAGGCTATATCTGTCACTCACAGAGCTTTACAGATCTCTTGCCTGTCAAGTGTTTGTTTATTAAATATAGGGGCATAGCACATACTTTTTCAAATAGGTAACGCTAGTTATTTTGATTTTGTACAGCTCTAGCATTGCCATGTTGAGGGAAACCTCATGTGTGAGGCATTGTGTGCTCTGTAAACATGTTAGTTAGATTAAATATGAACATGTAATTACTCATCTCACCTAAACAAACAAACAAAAACAATGATACTTCATTCTTCAGAATTAATAAAAACTCAGAATATTATACAAACCTACAATAATTAAATATGTTAAATAAGACAAATATCACAATCCCACTTTAATTTGCGGATATTGAATGATCCAATTCAACCTTACTAACACACATCTGTGTTTCATTTTTCTTTTTTTCTGAATAGTGTTAAATATTCTTCTCCCGTGTCATACTCTTCATGCAGTTTGTTTGAGCTGCACCCTCTACAGACATGAATTTATATTTCCTTCAGCTTGAGGCATATTCATTTTACTTTTAGTGCGAAAGGGCTTTTACATTTGTAAAAGAAGAACTTTTTTATATTAAAAACAAACAAGCAAGCTCCAAATTTAAAAAGTAACCCAAAAGTAACGTAACACCTTACTTTTCATAAAACAAACCAAAAAAAAATGAGTTAATTTTTTAGGTAATAACGCAATATTGCATTTATTTCAAAAGCAATCTTCTGTATTACTTCATATATTTTAATTTACATATAATTGTGTAGTTCAGTCACAATTATGGCAATAACTGTAAATTATACTGTAAATAACTGACAACTTCAGTTTTTATTATGAGATTTAATAATATTTACATATGGATAATTCATATTTTAGTGTTTATTCTGCCTCAATGTAATTTAATTATTAAATATAGTTTTTATATATCAAATACAGTATTTAAATTTCTTTTGTAATTGTTTTCCTCTAAAAACACAGATTCTGTCTGGAAACTGTTACCTAAAATATGATTTTTTATATTGCATGAAATATTTAGTTTATTTCAACATCATCTTGAACAGCATATTCAGTAGTAAACAGGCTTGCTGCAGTTTCCAAATCACAATAAATGTGCTGATGCCCATCTGAAACATCTCACATTTTGGAATTACTTTTTGTTGTTGTGGATGTTTTTTTAACACCCAAGAATATTGTCCAAGAATCTCATCGAACTCCATCACAGGCACATTCAGCTTGAGCAAGAAAACATAAAACGAAGAGCTTGAGGTAAGTGCAGATTAATGTTCAGTGTGTAAACAGCAAAATGGGTTTTAAAGGCATCTACGCATAATGGAGTAAAAGTGTGCTGACTCTGGGCAGTTTAGATCAAGATGCAACACAATCAACAGCAGGCGCAATCACTAAATATCTCTACCTACAACCTAGTAAGCAGTTTAACAAGGCACCATTATCTTGTGTAATTGGACCATTAACTGTAACTCCAATCCCGGTCCGGTCTTCCATTTACTTCTACATCCTACGTATGCAAAGCTGTTGTGCACACTAATGGTGTGGCTAAAAACGTGCTGGGTGATACAGAATGTGGTTATTCGTGTTTCTGGGTTTCCTCATCACAAACACTTTACCTTAATTTACTGCCGGTCAGGCATTGGCGTGAATCCCCGAGTCTGATCATCCTCAGAGCAGATGGCATGGCAAGCTTCCATCCTGAGTTAGACTAAGAGATAATCCTCACAGCACATGGTGGGCTATAACACAGAGACTCTTTTTTTGGAGTGAGAGGGGGTCCGAGTGTGGGGGTGGAAAGTCTCTAAAGTCCTGCAAGCTTCAGTGGAGGCCAAACCATCAAGGCGTTGAGATCATCCAGGCCTCCAGGTGTGATTCCAGCTTCTGCTGGATACGGTCTGTGATCTCTTAACTACTCACACACATACTGCATCGAAAGAGGCAGATGTGAACATATATGCCCTGTTTGCACCTGGTGTTAACATCTAGTGATCCAATTACAGCAGGGGTAAGAATATGAGTTCCATAATGTGGTATGATCTGATCACTGAAACAATTTTCGAAGAACCCTTGGTTAGTACAGATGGCTGAACTGAAGCATAAATTAGCTTTCTTGCTCAACACATTATATTTTAACATGTATTTTTTTGAAAGCAAAGTGTGCTTTTGAATACCAACATTTCTGTTGTTTTGTGTTGTTGTAATACAATCAAGACCAAGTTTAAATGTGTCCATAGTGTGCCATTATAGGCAATGTTTCCTACAACTCAGATCTTTCACCTCAAATAAGATCTGTGCTGCCTGTCATTTTGAGTGATGTAAATTAGCAGATTAATATGTGTGCGTGTGTGTTTGTTTATTTGGATGTGCCTACATAACCACATTTTAGGGGACAAATTTTTACCCAGAAGTGAGATAAATCTGACAAACCCTTCTTTTAGAGACAAAAAAAGTATTGCACACTGTATTGACACAAAAATATTATGCAGAAAAACAATCTTCAACAGTGATAGTAAGAAATGTACCAAATCAGCATATTAGAAGGATTTGTGAAGGATCATGTGACACTGAAAACTGGATTAATGGCTTAAATTTTCTGTTTTGTCATGACAGGAGTAAATTGCACATATACACTTATAAAATTCCAGTTTTACTGTATTGAACAGTAACCAAAAACTGGTCTATGTACTTTTACACTTTAGAGCAGGAAACACATTCACTATTAACTATGACTTTTCCCTCAATGTATTCCTAATTTGCTGATTAAAAGCAAATTATAAATTCTAATATAAGGTATTTTTTAAGTTAGGGTAGGATTAGGGCTGTAGAATAAGGTCATATAGAATAAGGCATTAATATGTTCTTCATTACTACTAATAAATGGCTAATATTTTAGTAATATGCTTGCTAATATGCAACTAACTAATTAAGAGACCCTAAAGTGTTATCATGCTTTTTTATATTTAAAAAATTCATTTTCATTTTATTGATCAATGTTGAATAACACTTTATTTCCCAGAATCTCATTACCAGTTAAATTTGTCTGTCTGTCATTTTTTCTTTTTTTCCTTTTGGTGCATAGGGACAAGAGATAGAAAATATAATCATCTCATTGTATATATATATATAGGAAGTCATTAAAACTGTCCACCATGATAGGAAAACAAATGTGTGATTGTTTTGTTTAGGGAGCAGTGTGGGCTCTGAGCTCTAACACAATAACAGGTTGTTTGGCAGTTATCATCACCCAGTGTTCATTAATGAACATTATTAAACGCTTTATTGTGCAGAGATTTCAATGTCAAAAATCTTTCACCATACCCGCAGTGGGAGATTCAGCATAAAGTTGTGACAGATGTGTAGGGATATCATCTGAAAAAGGGTATTTGAAAGACAATCCGTTGCATTGCTGATGAAAAACCACATATAATTTATCAGGCAGGAGAGGGAAAAACACAGTAATTTTAAGATTTCCCCTGTGCTCCTTCCATCAGATGGCATGTGACAGCGATGGTTCATTTCTCTGGTGAACGTAGATCCATATGGAGCTTGCTGCGATTCCGTTCCTTTGAGAAAAGAAAGGGCTCGGGAGTCCAAGCGCAGTATCTGAGAGGCACAGGAGGAGTGAAGGAGACCACCTTCAGACCCCATCAACCCTGCCGTGCTCGCGGAGCGGCCTGCACCTAGTGTGATAATTTGATCGCTGAGGTGCCATCATTGGAATGCATGAGAGAAGTCTATTTTCTCTGCCAGTCTATTTCCCTTCACTCTCTTTACATGGAGAGCTCTTTAATTTGTTTCGGCCTCGTCATTTCACACACAGTCAGCCTACATCCATTCAGTCTCATTAGATACACGACCACAGCACTTGACCGTGGCTGCTTGACCGTGGTTTTGAGTAAGGTGAGGGGCCTGCTAAGTCTCACAAACTCGATTTGCTGGGACTCAATGAGTCTTGGTGCGTTCTCTCCACTCGTACACGGTAAATTGGTTTTTGTAGAGGAAGAGATTCCACCTGACCTCATTTCTGGCCATACACTTGGCTTATGGGATTAGATCGGGGGGCTGAAATCCCCTGAGCTCCATCCACTATTATTTTACATGACGCTCACCTGAGAAGAAATTCTCTGATACTTGAAAGAAAGTGTATTAAATGTACTCAAATGCGTTTAGGGGGGCAAGCGCAGGCGTCAGAATGAGCTATTTTTACAGATTCGGTCTGCATGTGAGGATATTAATGTGCTGATGCGTGCCGTTCACTATCCCAAGCATGTGGCATACGGCTTCACTTTCCTTTTTGAGTCAAAACTAATAGAACACTTTTGAAAGATGTAAAAAGTGCACCAAAGGCAACTCAGGTTCACTAATGGATTGCACAATATTGTAGTGTAGTAGGTGTTAGATTGACAAGCCCTGGTGATTCAGACTGTTGGGATGTGACTTGATTTAAGCCAATAATAGAAAGTAAACCACTCAGAGGCAAAAGCTTCATGACATAATCTTTTTTGAAACATATGAAACGCCTGCAGCGGTCGAGCAATAAAGCAGAGGATTACTGAGAGTTAACCTGTGTTTGTGGGCAGGGTAGTGAAGGCTGTTTT
The DNA here is from genome assembly GCA_032357445.1 of Enteromius radiatus. NCBI lineage: Eukaryota > Metazoa > Chordata > Actinopteri > Cypriniformes > Cyprinidae > Enteromius > Enteromius radiatus. Next base: position 9,923,153 of record JAUCMS010000044.1, on the reverse strand, counting down.
GCGATATAAAAATACAAATTTCAACTAAAGTACGTGTACATGGTAACACTTAATTTGAAGGTCTCCTTGCTACAGATGTTATATGCTTACACTTACTATTATAATAACAATTAATTATGCATAATTACATACAAGTATCTCTAAGCCCGAACCCTAACTATATTTTAAGTACACATTACTCCGTACCTAAATGTATAATTAAATTGTATCAAGGATCCCTTCAAAAAAAGTATAAAATAATTCATTTTTAAAAATAATACACAAATTAAAATAGTCAATTCTTTAATCAGTTAATATTTGAGTACAATTGAAATATTTTCTAAATTTTCTTCTTATTTTTTTACTCTTGACTCAGGATTGTGACAGACACCCAGGTGGATGCAGCTGAGTGAATACAAACAAACTTCAGCAAACATGATGCCTCCAGGAGAAGCGCAGCAGGGCAGAATTGTTGGGTACCCACGCATTTCTTCTTTTCTTTTCTTAAAAAACAATGCACATTTTGTGACATTATGAAGTGAGTAAGATAAACACTTTTTATGATTATGCATTCTAAACTAGGACTGCGATACTGAACCTAATGGAAATTCAATCAATGTTCTTATTCACAAGATGTATTGTAGATTTGATTACATTTTGATTTGATTAGATCCAGGTATATTTGGACAAATTTTATGGTAACAGAATGAAAGAAATTTTCTCTCATTGTTTGTAAATCAGACTGCACTTCTTGTTATGTGTGACCAGTTTAAAAGAGTGACGTGTGTGACTTCCTGCAAACTCTCTAAAAAGTGCAAATATCTCTCTCTCTCTATATATATTCATTATAAAGAACCAGACTATGTGTACTGTATATACGCATGTATGGAACTATGTGTACTGTATATACGCATGTATGGAAGACCATGGAAGACTAAAACAGCTCATGCATAGTTCACTAGATCACAGAAATTGGAAAATGCACTGTAAAATTAAAATTTGACAACTGCATTTAAATACAGCAGTGAAATTATGGTACCTGCTATTTTTGAACAAAATAATATTACAAAAACAAAAGACTTATGTTCGCCACTTTTAACTAAACCACAGTTGACAGAGTTGTCATGTTTTGTTTAGGCTTGGAAGGTTGTTGCCATGTCCACTCATTATGAGTGATGCTTATTAAACATCTTTTGGCTTGTTGTTTGAGCTTGGCCCATGAAGCGATATAGTGTATGGAGCTAAGTAAGCAGGTGCAGGGCATGTGCATGTGCACAACCTTCATTTCATACTGATTTCCATTATTTTACTCAACCCTATGTTTCAGGCATAATTTACAGGCTTAAGAAACTGCAGAAATGGCTACATACTGTATCAACATTTAGTAGCATTGGGGCGGGTATATGAGGTGGCAGGTTGGTGATGGTACAATGCTTCTTACTCACAGAGCTCAGCAATCAGGGCTGACCAGAAAAACAGTGCAGACAAACCGCCTCTTTCAGTTGATGCATTTAGGTGATGCATCATGCATCACAATCAGCCGCACCACAGACGAGAGGGCATAACAACTTACAATATCATCGGCATGTTATGTCAATTAATTTTTCGTGACACATTCTCTGCAACAGTTGAAAGCAAACAGTGGAACAACACATGCCAAGAGGGCAAATTGTGAGGCTAAGCTTAGATAATTGCCGCTAGCTGGCTACAAAACAAGGACACGTCAGATACAGCGACTACACATCACAGTGACTACACAATTAAATCAGCCATCTTGTCACCCTTTTGCTACAGTGCTTCACATTGTTTACTGGACTTACATTGTGTACCATAGAAATGGGATTTGATTTTTATGGACACAGTCCTGGCTGCTGACTGTGATAAACGGCCAATAGACGGACAAATACAGGGCAGTGCGCTACTTTTGTTTCATTAATCATCATTACAGCATCATTCCACAGCAAAATGAATCTTTATTGTTGTGGAAAATAAAACGACTCTAAAACCTGCTTGTTGTAAGCACCTGTGCATGATAGTTGTTCTAACGGTGTCATCAAAAGGCATGTCTCAGAAAAGCAGCAAGGTATTAGGAGCAGCTCATTCAGTGGGGTAATATCGCATCTGGCTAGCTATAGTTGAGGCCCAATTATAAGCTGCAGATTTGGACTGGCCTGATTCTCTGCTGCTAGAAATTGCACTAGTAATGAAGCTGGGAAGATCAAACAGAATGTCAGCTGAGGAGATTAGAGGGGGTTTAAAAAACTTGCACTTGCAAAGTATGCATATGTATATGTACACTAATGTTCAAAAGTTTGAACACATTTGAAGGAAATTGCTTGTGCTCACTGAGGATGCATTTGTACAAATAGAGTGAAAACTGTAACATGAAATAAAAATGAAAAATACTATATTCTTATATTTTAAAATGTTTTTTTTTTGTTGTTGTTGGTGGTATTTTTCAGAATATTCAGCAGCAATTACTTCTGTCTTGATGATTTGCCGCTTGAGAAATCCGCTTGACTTGTGCTTCTTAACATTTCTGTATAAACTATAAACAGAGAGTAAATAGTAATGTGTTTTTCTATCTATATAATTTGTTTTTTCTCTTTGTCTGTCTGGATTTATTTATTTATTTTTTATCAGTTAAACCTGGAAATAAATAGAAATTCTGCACAATGTATGGGTTAAATTTGTTTTTACTAAATTTAGTCACCATTGTACATAAAATCAGAAGTTCTTGCATCTAACAAGATGCTTTTAGACATAGGCCTACTCATTAGTTATGGATTTCATGCTTCATTTCAACTTTTCACTCTTAATATAACATTTAATGGAACTCAAACAATATGATGTAGACACATTTTCAGTGGTCCCAACAATTGTTGGCTGTGGCCAATTTATGGGCTTTTTGTCCTAAAAACAATGTTTCTGTGTCCGCATAAACATGTATAGGACTGTTGATGCTATTGGATTCAGGGTATTGCAGCACAGCAAAAACTTTCACAAAATCCATCTAATAAGACCTTAGAGACGCAGCCCAGAGCAACATTCTGATTCAAAGATCTCCTTTAGTCAAAGACCAGCAACAGCCTGAGTTACTCACCATGTGCAGCAGGACAGTGAGGAATCTCTGCTTGAAATCTGAAGTAACAGAGGAGGCATTTTTAAATTTTTGTATGTCGTAATTAGGTCCCACTTTATATTAAGTGTCCCTAATACCTGTGTACTTGCATAGTAACTAGATGTGTATGTAGTATGTAACCACAGTGTAAGTACACATTGCT
>JAUCMS010000044.1:9896288-9907517 GCA_032357445.1 Enteromius radiatus | reverse complement strand
TGGTGACTTGGAGTGAACAGACACTGAGGAGGCTATTCTGGTTGGGGCTGGATGAGCATCTAGCCAAACAGGTTTCCGTTACCAACAGCTTAGGCTCTCTCGCTCGACTCATTGACCGGGCTTTATGGCTGGGAGGTTCCACGATGACAGTAGAGCCTCAGAATCACAATGTATGGGCCGATATGCCAGACCTGATCCCTGCAGATCCTGTTCTGCCAATCCAGATTCCAGTTCCTGATAGTTGGCCGGGTGAGCCAATCCAGATTCCAGTTCCTGACATTCAGCCAGGTGAGCCGATCCAGCCTCCGAAGCCGGAACTCCACCTCGGCCCGTGGACCCGTCGGCTTCTCTATGGGCCCTAGCTCCTTCCTCTCCTGCGGTGCCCGTCCGTCCTCCAGTTCCACTGGGCTCGAACGTCCCCCCGGCTCCACCTCGGTCGATCGTCGACCATCTAACGCCTCGGGACTTCACTCCTCTGGCTACGCCTGGTCCCTCCGTCCTGCCGGCTCAGTCAGGCTCCTCCCTCCCTCCGGCTCCACCTTGGTCCTCTCTCACTCCTGCTCCACCGTGGCCCTCCGGATCCCCTTATCCGGGTCAGTCGCCGGCACCATTCGTTCAGCTTTGGCCCTCCGGAGCCTCGCTGTCGGCTCGGCTTTTCGGCCTGCTATCGGCCCTCTGCACTCCGGACCCCTTGCCTGCAAAAAACATTAAAGACCAGTCTTTAGTCTTTGGCTGAGCTCGAGGTCCTTACCTGATTCTGGATCTCCCTGTGTTCCCTCACCTGTATGGATCTGCCCTTGTGGAAACTTTGAGTATACTATTTACCTGCACTGAACTTTGTGTTATCTGAGAGACCTCCATTACCTACCTCCATTACTTGCCTGCAACGGACTACTTACCTGAGAAGTCTTCAAGGTGCTGTTAAGACTTTCTGTTTACATTGCCAGCCTTAGTTACATACCTGCTACGAACTGCTTACCTGTGTTGTCCCTCCTACGGAGCATTTTTATGTTCTCATTATCCAGCACCTCTTTAAGTTACTGTGTTTTGCTCTGTTCATGTGAACTTCAATAAATGACTCTTATAATTTGAATCTTCTGAAGTCTGTGCAGTACCTGAGCGTGACAGCCTTATTCAGATGGTTATATATGTTGTTGTTTTACTTTCATTTTGTGCTCGTGTTTTAATAACTTTCTTTTCGGCCATTCATATGACCATATAGAATGTACTAGTCATGCAAGTGACATTAAATAACACAGGACACTATTGATATTCATGTCACACTTTGCCAAATCCACTTGTAACCCCAGGTGAAGGTATGTTTCACACTTTTAATTTAGAAGCAAGGATAGCGTTGCTTGTGCAGAGCCAAATTTGTACAGCGTGAAACAATACAGTGTTAGGACACCCAGTCACGCTCCCTTTTTTTTTCACATTCACAGAGTAACACATGAGCGGTGTGAAATGTTAAGCAAGATATACTGCGGTTTAGAGTTAAAATATTTTCTTTTTTTCACAGATTTAAATATCACCACTGATGCATTACATTACTGTCTATTTTTATGTGCTTCATACACAATATTTTAAAGATGATTAGAATGGCTTCAGTCTGTGGTAACACCATTACATTAAGCCATTTTTGGAATAGATAAATGAAAAAAGCAGTGGAAAGAAAACACCTGGTGACCTACAGACTACTCTATAGGCAACAAATGAAATGTTAATTCACAAATATGTAGCATGATAGAACATGCTTTTGGATTGCTTATATAGTAAATCATGAGGAATGAACTGTAAGAGATAGAGGAGAGCTACTGAAGCAAAGCCAATTAGGCTATTTGAAGTTCACTTGTCACACAATTCTCTCAGGTACACTTGTCATTTTATAAATATATTTGGTAATTTGCAGAGCGGGAGAGTCTCACGAATGGTACAGTATATGCTAAAGCTGCATGACTGTGTGCTCGCTTCATCACTCCCACTAACAGGTTAGGCCTCTGATCTTATGAAACCTGTGAGAGTAGCAAGGTATTTATAATAGTGTGCAACGGTTCATGTTCTACACTGTTACAGTAGGTGAGACTGAGCAAAACATTTCCATCATCCGTGTACAGTATGGTGTTCGTTTGTTAACGTGGTGTTTACTTTATACACCTACTTATCTGCTTAGACATTGGAATATTTTGTTTTGCTCCTTTTCATCTATTTTAATCCAACCTGTGCTATATACATCCACAAAATGGATATTTTTAGATTTAGCAGTGTTCCTGCTGGTACGCAGCTGGCTACTGCATTGCAGCGTCACTAGAAAGCCTCAAGCTGCATCTTGTATGGGAACAGACGCATTTGCATGTCATAGTCACTTTTTGTCCTATAGCTCTGTAGGGACTGCATATTAGGGCATTTCATTCTGTTTGGACTGCAGCTTTCACACATGCTGAGAAGGCATGTCACTCTGCATCATTTTAATTATATTCTCAATATGACTAACCATTTCTTTAGGGGGTATACTTTTAATTAGCAAAAAATGAATGAGCACACATTTAAAAACAAAATGGTTTCTAGTTAAACAAAATAGATACATATTTTGCAGTTATGTATATGTTTTTGGCAGTAATAATAATCATAATAATAATCATAATTATGTAGCAAAAACCCAGTGAAAAAGTGAATTTGCATTCCAAATCCACCAACATATTTCTTTACAGCTCAGTATTTGCCTCCTGGTGTAGACTATTAAACATTTTCACTGGAGAAAACAGTATTGTTATTATTAGGAAGCAACAGTATAATGCCTTATAATTATTGCAAACATGCATCTTCTCATGTCATACTTCATGCTTTTATCAGCTGTTTGAATTCTCATTCTGACGGCACCCATTCACTGCAGAGGATTCATTGGTGAGCAAAAAACACAATGTAATTGAAATCAAAATATTCATAATTTCTGTAAACATGCATTTTTTATATGATTCTATCCACTTGCAGACATCATTGGATATTTGTTTGAACTTTTCTGATTATTCTACAGTAATTTAGCATATATTATTATTAATTTGACACATAAACTGTTTGTGAGAACAGGCTTTAGACAGCACACTGTTTACAGAGCAAAGAAAATAAATGCTAATACTCAGTTACACTTTATTCCTGACCTCTGTGAACTACTGAACTTTATGCTCTATTAAAAGTCAGCCTGACAGCCTTCAATCACGTTTGCAGTTCAGCACTATATCACCTTGAGAAGCAACCTGTCACTGCTTTAAAAAGGGGGTTCTTTGAACACCTGCCACAAAGTTCACTGCATGTTTGATCTTCTTGGTGCAGTATAGATAATCTGTCAATAACCTGACTTTCTAAAACAGAGCCTGTTTGCGCGAATCCATCCTCATTTCAATTAAGCTGTTGTGTTTATATCCTTCAGGCCTGCTTCTTTGGCGCATACCCTGAATCAGTATGTTCTCACTTCAGGAAGCACATATTTCAAAGCATACTTTTATTCCAGAGATTCCCATCCCTGTCCATCAATATGTCACCATGAGGCTGAAGCCAGCTCTAATTAGTGAAGCTTTAGCTGGGCTGAAGTGAAAGCCTCATATTAATGTCTCATCTATAGTCACGACTCTTTTGCCACAATCACCCGCTATGATAAAATGCATGAAACAAAACAAAACAAAACAAAAACAAAATCTAATTTAAAAAAAATCAATGTATGGATTTGGAGGAAATCTTTCTTTTAACACATTAGCTTTACTGCCACTCTAAACTACAAGAGCACATTATAATTCATTGCATGTATAACCACTGACTGCACACTTCCATTCAAAGCATTTTTCTCCAAAAAGGGAATCTCCTCAAGCGCCATCATAATGTACTAGAATGCTGACTGCACAGCAGGTATTGGTGGAGAGAACGCTGTTATGCGTGGATTATTAGGAAGCCATGATAGATGGACGCTAATAGGAGTAATTTGACTGGAGGTTTTGGCTTAGGCAGAGCCCTGGGGTTTTAATGACCACAGACAGGACCTCACTTTAAAATATCATCTGAAGGACAGTGGCTTTTTATACACATTTCATACAGTTTTTCTGTCACTGCTGGACTGTGAAGGGAATCCATGCAGACTGGAGAGTGAGCACCACCTGCTGGAGCCTCAGACACTTGCGAGTGTGGTTATTTGTGTAGGAGCTGACCAGGAGTTGAATTGTTTTCCCCCGAAAAAGCAAAAAGAATACTCCCAATACTACCACAATACTCCCAAACCTTATTTTAATACACAAATAATTATGCATAATTTAAATGCTTTTGCATTTGCAGTTGTGCAGTTGTAGTGAGATTCAGCTTTAAGACAAATAAGTTAACTTGTTTGGCTATAATTTCCAAATTTGAAGATCAAACATATTTATATATAGGGGAGTATCTCTTCCTTTTTATCACTGTATTATAATGTGACACTAGACTCACAAATTAGTATTATTCAACATTAGGAATGGGCTCAAGAAAAGTCATGCAATACTTTTGAGGTAACACTGCCACCCACAGTCCATCTGTGATACCTTCCTGTGTAATTTGTTTTTGCACTTCATACATGCTATTGTTAAATCTTTACTGTTATTCTTAATAAAAATATATTTATTTGTTGATGATATAGATTAAGGGTTTGTTTGCTCTCTTTACAATGTGCTAACTTATCATTTATTTTATTTTATTTTTATATATTCATTCAGCAGAGTTATTTATTTATTTATTTATCTATTATCATTAGTCTGTTATGCTCACTAAAGTATTCATTTAAAAATATAGCAAAAATTTAAATATTTTGACACGGTTCTTCAGAAATCCTGATTTGCTTAAGAAACACACACACACATTTATATATATATATATATATATATATATATATATATAAAAATAATAATTGAGGATGATTATTATGATGATGATGATTATTATTGCTATAAAAATACATTATTTGTTGCTCTTTTTTGTTTGGTTGCTCTGTTTTCATGTGTACTAACGTATCCCTTTTTTGATGCCGTTTTTTATTTTTATTTTAATAATTTATTTTCACATTGTGGACAAACTCTGGTAAGCAACATGAAGAGGTAGTGAGCTAATTACATAATAAAAGCAAATAGAGCCACAGGTTCAGGAGTTTCAGTAGGGTGATTAGCAGTTGCTAGTAACTGTACACAAATTCAGAAATGACAGGTACTGTACCATCCGTGGATTCCCAGATCACCTCACATCAACAACAGGGGAAGATCTAGAGAACACTGTGGAAGGAGATTTCCTCCTCTTTCATCTCTCAAAGAACTGCAGCCGTTTCCTCTTGTGAAATATCCACTACACACAGTTCTGAATTTTATGACAAAATTTCCATACCATTGTCAACACATTGTTTGATGTTTCTAAACAACTGAGGAATAACATTGTGAATGAGTTATTCCATGTTTGAGATTCATTGATATTTAAAATTCTGTCAAAATTTTTTTTTTCAAACATTTTGAAGACATAGTTCACCAGCCCAATCTCACTGCAATTATATTTACAAGGTGGTTTCACCTTATTTATTTATTTTTTTTTACATATTTTCAGCATTCATTTTATTTACAGTATACAGAATTTTTTTTTAAGATTTTCCTAATTTGTTATCCTTCCTTAAACTACTTTTTGTACTGTTTATTACTCATTCACAGTTTGGGGAAATCTCCATATAAAGTTGCAGTCCCCCCACTCACTTTAAGCTGATTTAACCTTCATCATTTTGCAAATGAATGCTTCAAGTCCCTGTATATGATTATAGCATTGTGCTGGGAGGTGCAGCTTGTACTGAAAGTTTGTGAAGGACACTTCATGCAGCGAGCTGAAGTGTTTTATTTATGGAGCATTGTTTGAAAGAGAGTGAGGTCCATCCCTCCTACAGCACCTCAATTACTGTGTGTTTCTGAAATACCCTGCCTACAGTGCATGCTGTACGGCACAACTGTCATCTGCAGATATTATAAATGATCCTACTCTAAAAGGTTTCATCAAATGTTGCATTGCTTTGAACCAAGTGGTCATTTGTATTTCAAGAGCAATCCACAATATAGAGCTGCATATAATCAAGCATAGTGGTAAATTATGTTTGTGTAATCCATTAATGGATATTACGCAACGTGTTCTGAGTCTCTGTACAATAGACTTCTTATGGAAGCGGGTTTGTTTTTCTCAGAATTGCAAGATATAAATTTAACTCTCTCTTTCAATTTTGAGTTTTAGTTTTTTTTTCCCTCACTGAATTAACCCTTTATATTCAGTTGGAGTTCTGGCCGTTTGAGCAGACACATGCACGTTTGTAACCTGCTGTAGGTCATTTTGCCTCCTTGCACAAAGACAGAGGAACAACTCCTGCTGCTGGGTTGTTGCCCACCTACGGCGTCCTCCACGTCTCCTGATATACTGTCCTGTCTCCAGGTAGCGCCTCCATGCTCTGGACACTACACTGACAGACACAGCAAACCTTCTTGCCACAGCTCGCATTGATGTGCCATCCTGGATGAGCTGCACTACCTGAGCCACTTGTGTGGGTTGTAGACTCCGTCTCATGCTACCACTAGAGTGAAAGCACCGCCGGCATTCAAAAGTGACCGAAACATCAGCCAGAAAGCATAGCAACTAAGAAGTGGTCTGTGGTCACCACCTGCAGAACCACTCCTTTATTGCTATTTGCCTATAATGTACATAATATTACTTTTTTTCCAAGTAACTAGTAAGGGAGCGCATTACTTTTTTAATTTTAGAGTAATATAACTGAGTTACTTTTTCAAAAAAGTAATGCCAGTTACTTTGTTTTCTTATTTATTGACTGACAAGTCTCCTAACTTGTGCTTAAAATATTTGCAGTTAAGAGTTTATAACTCTCAACTCTGAATTTTATTTTATTTTTCTCACAATTGTGAGATAAAAAGTTGCAATTAATTAATTACTTAATTCGTCCAGCACAAATGTCCCCAGAAGGATATTAAATCCTGACAATTTTGACAGTGTAAATAAATAAATAAATAAAAATAGTACACGCTGTTTATTTTGTAAATGATGTTTAATTGTGTTGTTACAATGAAAACAGTTTTTCTTTTTAGGGTTAGGGGATAGAAAATATCAGTTTGTCGGATTAAAAGTACTAGAAGTCTATGGACAGTACCCACAATTCACAGAAACAAATGTGTGTGTGTGTGTGTGTGTGTGTGTGCACAATATCAACTACATAGAATATAGCCCTAATCTTCAGTAACATTGCTCTATAAAATCGGTTGATTTCCATTATAAAGTATGCAATGTGCCACACTATTTATATGCCTCCTAAGGTATGTATCTAACTATTTTTTCTAAAAATGATTTTGCTAACAAGCTAGTTGACAATATGGTAATTGCTCACTGAGTTAGATTAAAGTGGAAAGGGGACATTTATGACCAGTGATGCTGTTGGATATAAAACACTGATCAATACGCCATTTTCAGAAGTGCTATTTTCGGACTAAATCTGTAGGATGAACATGCCAATGGTGCATAATATAACTTTGTTTTCGGGTGTTTTTCATAAATCTGCTGAGCTTTCTGCTGAGTGCTGTGGGCGCAGATTCTGTGTGGGCCTGTTGATCGATTTAGCTGCCCAGTTTTGTAGGCTGATCCACCTTCTGTACTGTGCAGACCATAAAGAACAAGGCCATTATTGCTTGTGAGTTCAATTCAGTGAATCAATCACCTCTTCTGTATCATTTATACATGAAGTTTTGTTCACACTGGCAGCGATTTGATTGCTGAAGGTCACAAGGTAACTACACTGGATGCTCCAACATTATTGGTGGGTTGCACAACCATCCAAATTTAATTCAAATGAACTGTATTAGCATAAAAATTCTATTCTGACAGTGAATCGGTTTCGTTGCCTCAATAAATGAACATTTTGCAAAAGAAAGCATTTGTTGAAAAATTACAGTGCTGCATAATACATCATATCGTGAACAAGATTGCACGGACAAAACTCATTTTGAATGCCAACAATCTCTGACCCGGTTTTCCATATACTGCTGCATGTAAACAAATCATACAGGACAGTGGAATCACTCACAGCAACATTATCTTCTCCGTCTTGCTGACACTTGGCTGGTGTCTCACAGGAGATGGATCGCTGGAGCGCCACTGCCTTCATTTCATTCATTGCATTGAGTAACTGCACATAAAGTTAAACTTTTATCTATTGTGTTGTTGGACACAGCCTTGTCTTGTCGCTGATACTTATGCTGCTGGAAGGCATCTGGTCTCATTGAAAATGAATGAGATGTGGTCGCTTTGTCACTGCAGATTGATGTCAACGTGAATACTGCTTCAGGCTCAAGAGATGGTAACCTACAGTACGTTCAAATCCTGAAAAAGGGGGCATGAACTGAACTGCTGTGGTTTGTAATCACTATGACCTCTTGTTTATTATTGAGAAGAGACTACAATTTCAAGAACACGGTCTTAAAACTGCATTCCTAGGCCTTATGATTTTAAATATTTTATAACACTTAGTATTATTAAATCATTAATATGTTATTCATTTGTAGAAATTATTTACTGCTTTAATTATTTACATTTAACTGATATATTCTGCGATATATTCAACCCTTAACCATAAACACAAAAATTGATAAACCTAGGAATTGTTAAGCTATTTTTTTTTTCTTCTTCTTCTTTTCTTTAATATTTGTAATCAAGGAGGTAAGCTATTTTCTGTTTATGTGTAAAAAATGTACATTTTATTAGCTTCCATTTAAGCCAGGCACATCTCATGATGTACGACTGGCTTAAAAAAAGTGTACAGTAGTAAACAGTTAAACCTGTGTATGTGTTTATGATTTTAAATACCAGTTCCCTTTCAGTCGGTCACTACGAGTCACATCGGTGACCAATGACTCGTGATCTCGCCAGAAAGGTCAATCTACTTTGAGTGTAACAAAACAAGCCAATGGGCATTGGCATGTACTGATTGCATCCAGCTGCAACTGATCACTGAGTAAGTATAAGTATAAGTGAGCAGCTGGTGCATGCATCATTTATCCTTTCGCTTCGGAGACGAGTGGTGGTGCATCACTACTGTTCATTCTCTTCGAATAAGCTGATGGAACGAGTGCGGGTGTTGCAGAGTTAAAGCGGTGGTCACGGTCTCATGAGGATCATCTTGCCGTGCAGACAGCCACACCGGGAGTGTGCGGCACCCAGCTCCCCTGCATGCTTCCGCACGTTTGTGGGTGCGGCCGTTTCCTGGCGCCTAAGGACAGTCACGATCACTGCCTTACGTGTTTGGGTCCTAAACACGCTGAGAATGTGTTGGTAGATGGTGCATGTTCTCAGTGTGGGGACATGACCAACTCGGCGTTGTCAAACATGGCGGAGTCCTTCTGCCCCTTCTGTCATGATCCAATGTTCATCCCGACACCCAGGGTGGCCCTGCATCCGGTGGTATCGGAGGTGATTTGAGGATCACGGTGAGAGCCTCCTCAAAAGGGAGTTCTCACTCCTCAAGTGATCCCTCATTCCTTCGGGCGGGAGTGCCCCTGGAGCAGGTGTCCAGGCATGCTGTGGTATTCACAGATGTCTCGGCCATGGGCTGGTGCGCCACGTACAGTGGGCATGCAGTACCAGGGACATGGACTGGTCCCCAGCTGCACTGGCATGTCAATTGCCTTGAGTTGCTGGACAACACTGCGACCGTTGTGTATATCAACCGGCAATGCGGTTTATGTTCCCGTTGCATGTCACAACTCGCCCATCACCCCCTCTGGAGTCAGAAGCATCTGAGGTCCCTTCATGCCATCCACATTCCGGGAGTGTTCAATCAGGCAGCCAACAAGCTGTCTCAAGCAGCACATCCTGGAGAGTGGAGATTCCATCCCCAGGTGGTCCAGCTGATCTGGAGATGGTTCGGAGCTGCATCTACAGAAACGACCCATTGCCAGTGGTTCTATTCCCTAACCGAGGCAACGCTCGGAACCGGCCGCACTGACACACAGCTGGCCCCGGGGCCTACGCAAGTATACGTTTCCTCCAGTGAGCCTGGTGGAGCTGGGAAAGGTGAAGGGTTTCTGAAGCACACTGCAGATGCTATATTTGAAATATTGAGCAGTACGTTCATAGGCTGTTTTTGTGAAAAGAAACCAATCAGCTGCATCATGTGAATAAAAATGTGATTTTATGAGATTTATTAGTTACAACTTATCAACCTGCGCCATCTAGAGTATAATGAGAGAACTCTGTGTTTTGCAAAATCAAGCAACATCAAGCCTAATCATAATTTTTTTGCACAAAGTAACTGGAAGCATCTTATTTTAAAAAGTAAAAAGGTGGCGGTATTTGTATTTGCACCGCAGATCCCTTCTAATGGAGTCAGAAAAAAACTATTTCACAAAAAATGCTTTAAAAAAGTCCTTAAACTGCAGCAGTGTCCAAAGCAAATGACAGATAAGCAAAGCTGTTTAGACCTTATAATTGTTATTTTTCTTAGATTTGATGTAGCATACAACAAATGTAACCTCAATTTGACAATTCAAAAGCCTTTGTAAAGCTACAGTTGTTTTTAGCTAATTAATATATCATAAAATTAATTTTACTAGAAGCAAGTTGTGCCGCTTTATGGGAAACATACCCACTTTTTTTTCTTTCTTTTTTTTTAAAAATACACTTTAAGATATCCTTGTTGCAGTGTAATTATACATTTAATTACTGTATAATATTAATTAACTACATGTACTTACTATATGGTTCTACTTTTTTTTCTCCTGTAAGGAGGGTTTTTTTTTCACCCCCTTGTGTCATTGCTTCCAGCGCTGCTAAACACAAATTGACTCTTCCAAGCTTTTAGGTTTAAAATGTTTAATTTGGGTGTTTACCTCGTTTTAAATCTGACTCCAATTTTAGATTAAAATTATAATGATTAAATTTAGATAGTTTTGGATATACATTTAAATCTTGAATTTAGTTAAAATTCGTTGTCTGTTCATTAAAGAATAGCAAACAATTTCAACAATCCAGAGTTGAGTCAAAAACAATTTATTTGCCAGGTAAAATATAGTAAGTCAACTACGGAAAACAATGCAAAGTCATTTCACTTGAAGTTAAAAGAAAGCATAGAATTCAAATTGACAATCAAAAGAGATGTTTAAGTCAATCAAATAGTTTACCAAAGAAAATCCAATTCAGTTTTGA
>JAUCMS010000044.1:9871123-9886113 GCA_032357445.1 Enteromius radiatus | reverse complement strand
ATACTGTATATATATATATATATATATATATATAAGACAGCCATTTTGCATTTTTAGGTACCAAATGCATAGTAAACATACTTTAATTTTTCTTAATATTTTATCTAATGATGTATTTGTTTGTGTTATAGCACAATACTTTCTTAAAGGGCCAGAATTTTCTTTTCCTGCTTGGGTTTGTGTTTATACCTTCATCTTAATATTTTGCATCCGTAACCTTTATATTGCAACATTTATCAAACTTAACTTCCACTCTTTCCAGCAAAAGTAATAAAACAAGCCTAGCATAGTAATTTGTTCCATTTCAAAGTTTTATTCCATTTCATGTAAAACAAATATTCCAGTTGTAGCTGGATGTGTTAACCAGGCTCAGCAGCGTGTGATCTTCAGACATTCCACATAAAAAGTCACATCCCTTCCTCACTTTGTCAAATAGCCTCAGGCATACATCATAGTGGTATGTCAGCAGAGAATATGTTTTCAACAAGATGTTTGGAGGACTCACCTGTCTCGGGCTCCACAGAGAAGTAGGGCTGCCCTTGTAGGATACTGTACACGAGTTTGGCACTGTTCCCATATGTGGCATCATCTGCATCAGTAGCATTGACTTCTATTACAAAAGTACCTATAAAAAAAAGAAAGCAAAACAATTGTTTTGAGAAAGGAGAGCAAATGGAGATCTTTGATTAAGTCTTCTTCTCTCATATGCAGTCAACAGCGCATGTCCTCGGATTTGCCAAAGTACTAAAGTCTGCAATCAGTAGCTTCACTATATTTATCTAATACATCTCATCAAATTCTTCTAAAACCTAAATACATTAAATTTATTGACATACCACATGCCAATATTTATTTCTTCTTTTTAGGATAAGCATCTGAGGCAAAGTCAATACTTCAATCAAGCGTAATTGAAAACATAACTGAGTCTGCAGAACTATGAAAGACCAACCTCTGAGCAATAACAAATTCCTTTGGGTAGCAGTGCGGAAGAAACAGTCACTTTAATATTAAGATTAAACCCATTTGCGTCTATATAACACATTTTCAGGGAAGGATTGCGTTTGGAAATACATTTATATTATATTAAATTTCTTAAATGTGAAGAACCAAGCTCTCAATAAGTTTAGTATCAAGGGGTACGGTCATGAAGAGAAAACAAATAGTTGGGCCGTTACTTTGTTTTCAGAACTGAATTATTAGCATTCATTATGGTTCAAAGGCTGCAGTGCCTCCAACCTAGATTTACCACCATTCCCTAAATTGGAAAACACAGATGGAATTGGTTTTGTCCTAGGGTTGTGTGTCAGAGGGTAACGAGTGCTTCATAATATGATGACACTTTCCCCTTGATTGAGGGCAATAATTTCATAAATAAGATGTACACTCCCTTATATTAGATTCCAGCTGAACATGAGAACCCATATCAGAGAAGGAAGAGCATCATTAGATTTTCTTTGGGGAGACGATACCAAACAGACTGCTTCACTGCTTGAGGACTGACTTGATTGGA
Organism: Enteromius radiatus; assembly: GCA_032357445.1. Classification (NCBI taxonomy): domain Eukaryota; kingdom Metazoa; phylum Chordata; class Actinopteri; order Cypriniformes; family Cyprinidae; genus Enteromius; species Enteromius radiatus. Next base: position 9,884,603 of record JAUCMS010000044.1, on the reverse strand, counting down.
AACGGGATAACCAGAGGTTATTATGATATTACTGAGAAGCAGCATGAATCTCATGAATATTCATGCGCTGTGAATATGTATGGTGCGGTGTCACTGCTAGCACAGAGCCACTGATTGTGTGAGACAGTGGTGATAGATGATGTGCGAATGGGAATTAGATGTAAATAGAAAATGTGATAAGATGAGCAAATAGAATCTCTTCCATCAGGCACTACATCAGGACTCAAGAGAGGCAGTGCCTTGCGGGCACTGGTTTTAGTGTTTACATATATTTGCATTTGACTACCTGCAGCGCACGTTATTAAATGCACATTCCTAGAAAACTGCTATGTTTTAGGTAATAATGTCATTTCTGATTATTAATACAACCATGGTACTAACCCTATTTTCTATACATATTTATATTTACTTATGTGGCAATAAACAAGTAATAAAAAGAAAATGCCAGTACTCATTTAGCATGTTATTCTAGTTTGTTGCGCTCTTAAGAGCATCCGATTCTCCTGTCTGAACAAAAGGATTTAAAAATAAATAAAATCGTATGTGGGATTTTATTTGATCTGTGTTCATGTTCCAATTCAGGGACACACCAAAATAAAAATAAAATAAAATAAATCATGCAGAGCCATTCAAAGCAGAAACAACACAACCTTTAATAACACAAACCAAAGCAAATTAGTGTCTGACTCTCTTTCGTTTAAATCGTCCTCTAGTAATGTTAAATAGGTCAACATGATAAAGACTTAAATCAAAGCCAAAACAGCCCTAAAAAACAAAACTTAACAAGACAAGATAAATATTTAAATTGAAGCTGAAAAAAAAAACAGCCCTAATAAAACAAGCAAGGAAAACAAGAAGTCTAGCTCACGCTCCACTCCAAAACACTACATGCTCCAAAAACCTGTCAAATGAAAAAAAACAAAACAACAATGGCACTGGGGCATCCATGACCTTAAAAACACTGCAGTGACAGGAATATCACACCCTGGTGCAGTATTCCAGCACGACAGTAAATGCACTTCAAATAACAGCACCGGGAGAAAAAGTAATTTTCATTCACTCACCGACGTCTGACATTTCAGGTACACTGGCAGTGTAGACAGCCTTGGTAAATTTGGGCTCATTGTCATTGATGTCATGTATCTTGACAATGAATTCAGTGGCAGGCTCCAGAGGGAGGCCCGTGATCTTGTTGAAAGCCTGGGCCTGCAGTGTGTATGAGGCTTTTTCCTCTCTGTCCAGTCTCTGTGTAGCATGTAAATCCCCAGACTTCTCATCGATACGAAAAATTGTGCCCGCTCCTTCCCCAGAGAGAATGTATCTGGCAGTTCCATCCCCTCTGTCTTTGTCTGAGCGAAGCTGCACGGACAGAAAGCAGACTGTGACTTAACCCAAGTTTTTTGTTGCAATGCTCAGATTTGAAATTCGGCACATCATTTGTGGATATTTTCAAATCAAACGCTTTAATCAAACATTAGTAGAGTAACAGAAAGTCCTTTCTTCAGCAAAATGTTAATATGATATGCTGTCATGTTTTATTAACCAGCGGACTTCAGCTAGACTTGTTTTCAATCATGGTTAGCAGCTTAGAAGAATCATCTTTTGGAAGGAAAGATCTCTAGGGACAATAGAAACTCATAAAAGCCACAGTCTTAAGTACAAATCTTCAGAACATATTTCATTAAATACTAATGAAGCTTTTAGTCAGTTTTTACCACTACATTTTCATTGCATTTCCATTTGCATTTCTAAAAACTACTCCTAGGCCTTTTAGAACGTCTGATTTCCGTGACTTTTTATTTCCATGACCACAATATAATAGACTGATGTTTGAGATCAAATCGTTGTTTTGTAGTCTTTCAACATTTTTTTGGTTTTGTTTTGCCATTTAAAAAAAAAAAAAAGTCTTAAAATAACATATTTTTATTTGAAAATAAATAAATAAATAAATAAAATTAAATGAATAAATGATAAATTTTTTTTTTTTTATTATTATTAAAGATTTAATTTTATTATTTAATTCATTAAAGAGGAAGGTTATATGAACAAGCCTTAGAATATAATATTATTTTTATTTCAACCCTCGTAAATATTAGGTAAAAGTCATTAAGAACAGACACAGTCATTTTCTCTTTCTTTAAAATCTTAGTAGGGGACAGAAGAGTTCCCCTAATTGAAGAATCACCCTGATACATCCCACTGGTTGGGTCATTTAGTTTCCCTTAAATGAGTTTATTTGCCCTAAAGCTGTCCAACTGTCACTGTCTGATGCTTAATTAAATTTTAACCAGTGGGATGAGGCTATATAGGTTCTAACAGGCTTCATTGAATACCAAAAAAATCAAATAAGCAGGTGTTTCATGCGTTGTCCAGCATCTGGTCAGAGTCATGGCCATTTAATGCATTTATCCTAGGCTCTAAAGGCTGTTTTTAGAAAGAGACAGTGGTCTGATTCCACCATCTGACCCTTCAAACACACTCAGCAGGATCTCATAACAAACACTTTGTGTTTTCCAAACTGACTGACAGAGAGGGCAAATGAAAGACATAGGGAAACATCACAAAGCAAAAACTATTTATTTGGCCAAACATAAAAAAAGAAGAAAAAAAAACTTTATAGCATTCACTGCATGTGCTCATCTATCTCAAAAACACTCAAATTAATGTCTGTTGCAATGTTTAAAGGCAGGGTAGGTCATTTGATTCAAAAACATTTTTGTTATGCTGGTTGAAAGTCTCTTAAGATCCCGATAGCAATCACTAAGTTAAACATTCTACTTTTATTTATGCGTATTTATATCGTATTTATTACAATAGGTTTTCCTGCCTGCATGTCAATTATGTATTTAGATACCTCTGCTCACCTTGTTTGTGCACACATATGTCATCAGAGTGTTCCAGCAAGAATTAAAAAGGCACTATTACTGTAAAATAATGTGCTATGTATTGTAAAATGTTCTCACAGGTGAATGAGTAATCTGGGAGGGTGAGATGCTTTCAAAGCTAGCTCGCTATCTCTAGCTTTTCCGAAATCACCCGCTCTACCCTTTGTAGCTGCACTTTGTTGCATTTTATATGGAAATAACCATACGTCCATGGCATGTGAAGATATGAAGATATGGTTCAATTGATTTAATGTTCACTTCTATCATCACAACATTTTATTTCAGTAAGACTGCAGTGGAAAAGGAACAATAACCTGCTGTGAAGCATAGACATACATTGAAACAGAATCCGAAGTCACTATTATCACACAATGAGTAACTAACGTCTTGCATGTTGCATACTTTGTTTGAGCCAAATCTGTCACCTGACTGCAATCAAAACTTATTTTTTGGTAAAATAGTTAACTAGTGTTTTGCATTTAAATGGCAAAATAATCAATAATACATAAATGTATCATTCTAGGATCAAATAATGAATTCAGTGATTTACAGAATATATCCAAATTGAAATTGCCATATTACTTCCCTGTAATACTCCTTACTTCCCTGTTAATCCCTGTCCACTTGTTCACTTTTACATTTGCTTGCTTTTCCACCTTGTTTTTAATGAAAGGCTGGACGTGGCTGTTAGGGATGGGTGATACCACTCATTTTGTTTTCAATATATTACAGCTACTATTAAAGGCCAGTATTGTCTGTATCAGCATCGATGCTGACACTTTTAAACATAACTTTTAAATCATGAAATGATTTATATTATCAAATTACTAAAAGTGAATGGCCATTTTATATTCAAAGCACATTTTAACGTTCAGTATGACATAATGGCAATTTATTAGGTTGGAGTTTGTTTACACATGGTTAAAATCAAAATTGACTGTATTTATTTTGTTAACGCAAATTGCTGTTGTTGTGGTGAACAATCCATCCGGGCAAAAAAAAAAAAAAAAAAGAAAGAAAGAAAAAAGAAAGAAAGAATAAAAGTTGCCTTTGTGATCTTTACTCAAAATCTGAAAATTGCTCCCCCTCTCTAAAATAACAGGACTTCTCTGATGATGTTAGTTTGCCGTTTTGGGCGTGAGCATGGCATCCTTTCGGAATGTAACGTCTACTTTACTACATCCGTTCAGTCCGCAATAGAAAAAACAATCCACACTTCTATTTTCCTCATTCAATATATTTCTCTCGAATGTACGATACTTGCATCAGTTTCAATATATAAACTTCAATAATAATTCAGGATCGATACACCGATCCCTATTGACTGTTTCTGACAGTGTGCATGGCTTCTGGTGTTATCCACTTCCAGGTATTTGTGCAAAAATACTTTTACGTTAAAAAAAGCCAAATACGCTATCAACAGCACTTAGCCTAGCATGCCCAAAGTTCAAAAAAGATGCTCCAAGTAACCTTTGACCAAGTCATCCAAACATTCTCAAGTCATTAGCAGTGCTATTACAGTAGTGTGCTCTATATGGGCTAAATAAGAGTTGCACATTGAAAGAAAAAGAACAGTTTTAGGTATCTTTGTCGAATTCTATGTTTTCTCAGTCAGTGTTTTAATAACAGGGACTGCTGCTGAATGTCAGTCTGGACTCCTCTTTCATGTTTAATGTGGCATAAATATAGCATGCCTCTGAACTGCGGCTTGATGAATTGCAGTCCCTTCCTTCACACAGCCACTGCAGATGGGTTGGAAGTCAATGGAGGGAATGAAAAAGAGTGAGTGAAATAGCCCATAATTGTTGATTCCTGTCAGGTCTCTGCGGAGCCACTTTGTCCTGGAAATGAGAGCGGTAAAAAACTAAACCCTGGTACAAAGTATTCTGTCTCAAAACGACTCTCTCCCACTCTCGTTCACTCTCGGTCTCTCTGCCTCTGTGAATATTCATGCCTCAGTGAGTGTGTAATTCATATTTGTGCTACTTTATGTTCTTCGATGATGGCATCAAGTTTTTCAAAGTGCCTGCCACACAGTTCCGTGTTCAAATCTGATGTCAAACCATATAAAGCTCAGAAAAACTAAAGAGGAATGAAAAAGAAATCAGCCATTTGCATCTCCTCCAAGAAGACTCGTTGTGGGCCAGCGTTATCGTGGACACTCACCTTGCCGACGTACTGATAGTTACTTCCTGTGTATTCCTCCGACAGGAAGAACTGCCTCCACATCCAGTCCCTTTTGGATCTGTGCAGCACCAATTTATCTCCTTTCATCTGATGGTTCCAGTGAAAGAGATTCCCATCACTCCTCTCTAGCAATATGACTGGAGAGCTCAGGTGCGGAAAGACCAGTGGAAGCAGCCAGAGGAAGGGATTCATTATCATTGCAGCCAATCGATCGGCACAACGACAGTGACTCCTTATGAATAAGCTAAGAAGGGAGGGCAGCGCTGAATTGAAAGTGATGTAGATGGCAACATCAGCAACCCTGACATTGTAGAATCGCCTTTGATCCTCCTTTGATTCCCTATAAAAAATAATCAAAGCAAAAAAGTTACAGTGTGTTGGAGGTCATTGCAGCCCTTGTCAAGATGCAACACCCGTTTCTTACACTGTAATCCCTTTGTTGTTCGCGGAGTGTATCCCACAGGGCCCCCATTCTATTCGTAGAAGATCAAACATGTAGCCTTACACAAAACCTTGCACATAATATACCCGTGCAATTAACTGAAATGCCTTCATCGGTAAACACGGCTAAGATGGCATAGTACGTAAGGTCCAGGTTACGGTCAAGACAGTCTTTTATTTTCTGTTAAGTGAAAAAATTCAGCTATTTCAAACCTTGATGATGAATAAACATAATACAAAAGACTATGCATATCCACCTTATCCTTTATGTAAAAATAGGCACCATTTGTAAATTTTATGGGTCTTCTTTCCGGTCTCATTCACTTCCAGCTATAGATTTGCTACTTCATATTGTGAATTATGAACACACTGGTTTGTATTGTAAATATGAATTTTGTAAAATATTGTAAATTTGTTTTATAATATATAGTGCACAGTAATAAAATAATAAGGTATGTTTATACATACATACATATATATATATATATATATATATATATATATATATATAATTTTATATACTGTAATTTTTTGTCCATATGGATGTTATAATCATATAATCTTATTATTTGTTCTAAGTTCTATTATTTGTATTAGTCTTTATTTAGTTGCCCTAAAATGGCATAACGTTACATACATTACATTTATTTAGATTCCAAAGATCATAGGTATGTTGATGATCTAGTGGTTAATAAACAAAACTGCATGCCCTATGCAGAAAAACACATTTTTGTTCTGTTGCATATATATGTATATATAGTAAATAGTATATAGTAAAATTTATATAGTTCCATTTGCTACAAACAATATTGCTATTTGTCAGGATCTGATATATCTAAAGTTTAGGGTTTAGGTCAGATGTTCGAAAAAATTGCATGCACGATTATCAAGTAACTATATAATTAGGCTAATGGGAAACTAAAAATATGAAGGAAATTTTTACAATCCAGGCTGTCATGGTGAAAGATACCAATTATTTCCAGTGCAACCTCTGACTGTTATTCGGTCGAGACCCTCAGCATCATTATCGATTGAGATAACGTTCGCATCTCATGTGGATTTTTTTCTGCAGTCACAAACAATGATTAAAACAAATTCTGCAAGTGAATGAAGTGGCAACCCTTATTCACAAATTGATTCTCATTCCAGTGTCATCTTCTTATTCCCTTGTCCTGCTAATATGTTCCACATCCAAATCGATTTCCAGAGGGAGTACTATAGTACGGGTGTTATAGCTACATCAGAGCCGAGAGAAATCAACGTACGTAGCGGGATCAATAGCAGACCTTGATTGTATGTCACAGAATGACTAGGGTTGGATTCAAATGCTGGTCACACGACCTAAAAGCTCTTGCTCTCTGCTTCAAATAGTGATTGCTGCTGGCAGAGTGGCCTGCCGCTGTGTTTATTCCTGAGCTTTCAGGCTGAGTGTTTAAGCATGACAGGCGATGTGCGATACATTCAATTAACTGGGACTAAGTGAAACATTACTCACCTCCTTTTCACCTTTTAGAGCGGATTTTTCACGAACATCTCCTTAAATGTAGCAAACAGAGTTTTAATGTTGGTAAATATTTATTTAACGTCACTATTATATTTCTGAACCGCTTTAAGCGAACACGGCAGTGTTCAGCATGGCCTGCTGGCTCCAGTTTAGCTTTCAGGTTACATGGCTACATGCAAACGAATAAATAAGGATGTATACAGTAAATATCGATTTGAGATCAAATCATTTATCCCATATAGCTTCCTCTAAGACAATAATAGGCCATTACCATCAGCCTAGCAACAAGGCAAACATTTTTACAATAACATTAAAAGTTTCAGTTCAAAATTGTGGAATTTCCAGAAATATTCTATTCATACTGATTAAAAAAAAAAAAAAAAAAGCCATGAACCAAACCAACCAGCTACAAGGTCATTGTAAGCTTTAATTTGATGGAAAAATTTTTTTGAAAATAAAAAATGCAAGACTCTGTATTTAATGGATTTAACAAGGTAATGATCAATGACAATGTGGAATTAAAATCAGTGTATATACTGTATATAAATTTGGTGTTGCATATTTGTTTGAGGTTGACTTAATTGCATGACTGTCGCACAACTGTCTTGTTGCAGTTCTCTGATTGGTGGAGATTTCTGTGTAAAATCACTAGTAATCTAGCCTTTTCCATGAACTTAATTAAAAATGATTCCTTTATAAAGATCATTTAAAAAGAACTTTGGCTGACATGCTGTACTTAAGTAATATACAAATTCATTTATGAAAGGTTAAAAGAGCAAGAAAAAATATGAGTTTTTAACATGGATTTTGAAAGTTGAAAAAATGTGGGCTGATAAGCTTCAACAAAAGCATATACCATCGATTAACCTTGTAACCCACAATACAGTAGGTTTAAAGGCTTATAAATTATTATTGTTAAAATCAATTCTCCCATTGAAAATGAATAGGATATTTACTTTCCAAACCGACTGAGTGAAACTCTATTTAAAAATGTCAGACCATGGAATGCCACCACTGTCAAATCAGAATCAAGTAATCCAGAGCATCCACTTCACTGCTGACCTCTAACATCTCAGAAAATTCATCCCATTCCAACGTCTTTTGTTTTCATACAGAATCATTTCAAATCGACCAACTTTTCTGTCAATAGAAAAGGAACTTCCACTAAAATACCTTACAGTTCAATGCAAGTTCTTGAAATTGCCGAAGTGTCGTATCCGGCATTCAGCATGACAACAGTGGCCATCTAGGCGTCTGAATATATTTTTGATTGTTCAATATCGTTTAATAAAGTGCTGTGTATTCCTTGTTAATTCCCCTTCTTGGCCCCCGGCTGGCATTAAAAACATTTCTGTTTTGTAACATGTAATCCACTTTGATTATTATTATGATTAAATGCTGCAGTTATAATTTAAACTCTTTCCATGAACCTTATTAGAATATTAATCCTAGATGTGCACTGCATAATAAGCAGCCTTTGACATCTCATGAATTTTAAGGTATAAGTGGTCAGTGATTTGGCCGGGGAAAAGGAGAGATGGGCATTAGATACACTCTCGGGACGTGCCATATATCACCTATTAATTAGAGAATTAGCATTAATGCCTGCAGCTTCGAGTCAAGTACGCTTAGTCCTTGTGTCTAAGCTATCACGGAACCAAATCTGCTCTCCCTAATGACATATAATACCTTGTTTTTTCCCCCCTATTTTGCACGAATTCTGGTGCTATCCAGCTGAATATGCAAATCTAATGCAGATTTCTATGCCCATGACCGTCCTTGTCATATGTACAGCAGCTTATATCACCTATATAACTGCATATAATGCTAGTGAGAAACATTTACATTTAAGGGACTCTTATCCAATAGTCTAGCATTTGACACCAACAACAAGCCACAGATGCAACAGTTACCACTTGGGGGAGCCCAAGACCTTTTTCTTTCTTTTCCTCCCTGTATGAATCTCCCCATCACTCCATCCCTCATGCTGGACGGCTCTCACAGCTGGCCTCTCCCTTGCAATTTTAATGCCCTGTCTTCTTTGTTTTGAAACTTTGGTACAGATCAGATATGCACCATGTTGATTGCCTGCCTGGAGGATCGGCTTTGATTCTGCCAGGTTCACAGACTCAAGGCAATCATTTATACCCTGAGTTATTAGACAGAACACTTTCTCTGATTTCGTGTGGCTCTGAGGATCTAATGAATTCACAAGTGAGCTTCGAGCTGACGGAGGTCTTGTCTGATTAAAAAAATTATGTGTGTTGTCAGAGAAGGCTAAAGAGGAAGGGAGGGCTGCGTAGTACACTGTTGCTGATACTGGAAATGCTGGCTAACGTTGCTAGGGGGTTTTACTGGTGACTAGAATTCAAACGGAAGCTAGATGAACAGTCCTTGACCTCCTAAAATGTATTTTTATAGGTCATTTCCTCAGATCAGGGCATAAATATGATTATAGTACCACTCTGAAAAGAAATACATTGGTTGGATCTTTCACCTCATTATGAGGCAAATTGCCTCGCATTTCGAGGCAGAAAGAAATAGAGGGAGATGATATCAGAAGACGGAGAGAGAGAGAGAGCTTCCCTGAGTGGAAGCATGTGGGGCTTTATCTCATGATTTATCTCAGTGTTGAAAGGCAATTATACATGTGACACTGGCTCAGAGGAAGTGTGCACTTTAATTTGTGTGAAACAGTCATGCCATTATGTGTTCATGTCAGATGTATAAATCACAGTCTGAGTTCAGAAGCACAGCTGAAAAATCAGATCCAAACTCAAGTCTGGCAAGAATGGTTTACATAGTCAAAGTTTTTTTTAGGTACACAAAGAAGAATCAATCCTTATTGCCGATACGGTGCTCAAAGTGATTTGTCTTACAGTCGTCCACACTCACAAGTGGTACAAACAACTGGCATGAAAGCTGGAAAAAGCTTGTGGATATCCTACACGAAGACTTTCAGACACAGAGCGCTGCTTATGCAGGTTTAGTGTTACAGCTATGCCAACAGAATCTGCACCGCTTTAGCTAAAACCCCGGGTTAAGGATCACAAACAGAGACAGTGGTGCATTAAAAAGCAATTTCCTTTTGTCGGCTGTGATATGTTTTATGTCAAAGATCAAACAACCACACAGACCTCCAAACCCGTGTGCGCACCTTCTTGTTAAAAAGCGACGGGGTGATTAAACGCATAGAGATAGAGGAAGGATTTTAGAAACTTCAGCTGTAGTCATGACTCCTGTGGGTGGTAAAGTTTAACTAGACTAGACACTTCACTGTGTTTACATATATATAAATACATTATAATATATATATATATATATATATATAGTATAACATGCAGTGTAAAATAAAGATACAGTATAATGATGCATGCATGTCTAAGCAGATAGATAGATTGATAGATTACAAAGGTCTAAATAAAATAGCAGATGACTGGCTTTTCATGTAAGATTATATGATCTGGCAAGTCTGTGGCATTATGATAGAGGGCAATATCCATTCAAATCTATTACATTAAAAATCCAATCCATTATGAGATTGTTGAGGTTGTTACTATGGAAAAAAAGCAATTCCATGCAGAAGGAAGCATTCTAAAGTATTTCGATTTCGATTTGAGTTTCGCCTCTTGTCAGTTCCACAGCAACAATTCCAAACTAGTAATAAAATTGCAATGCTCTTTCCATGCCATTTAGATTAGCTGGCGTTATCTAAAGAGTAAGAAGCATAAGGCTCTTACCTTAACAAAACAGACTCCTGTGCTCTTCTGAGAGCATGTCATCCTCATGGAAATACGACGCTGGCTTCTGTACTCGCCTCTTGGCAGCGCTCAGATTCCAAGACTGACTACAGTTGTGTGTGAGACTCCAGCTGCCTCTTTCTCTCTCCCTCCCTCGCTCACACATAAAGCCCTCTCTCTCCTGCTCTATCCTTTCTTTCTTGCTCTGCTGGACAAGGATGCAGTTTGCAGAGGGGAGCAGGCTCTGATTGGTTGCCATTCATAAGATTGTGATTGGGGATGGAGTTGACTGGGAGGAGGGAGCGAGGGGAGAGAGACCAGTGTTGGCTACAGACCAGGGCATTGAAATGAGGACAGTGGGTTTAACACAGCAGGCATGATGACTTTCAAGAATTAAATCTTGGAATAAAAACATTGATAAAGGCCAGGAACCCGAGGCACATCCGTGACATGCTTAAAACGGCAAATCCTAAATCAGCCTAACAAAGGTTTTCATTGGGCCGATTGTTTTCATCGCACACATAAGCGCAAATATAACTGTCCGATTTTTCTGCTGAACACATAAATCAGATCACTCAGCAGAGCTGGCAGTCTTTCTCAACAAAAGGAGTTTCATGCAGCACAACAACAAAGAGAGAGGAATACAATTAAACAGAAACACAGAATATCTCAACATCTAAATACAAAATAGCGATTTGGGAAAATTTAAATCTTAATATTCAACATAAAAGTCTTCTGCTGTATTCAGAAAAATGAAAAATGATCATTTTAAACTGATTTATAAAATAAATTATGTTTTGGTGCCAAAAGGTTGTACCATTCAAAAGTTTAAGTTTATTTATTAAAAATAAATGAAATCTTTTGTTCTGCAAGGATGCATTAAACTCATCAAATGTGACAATAATGAAGTTTATAAATTTATGTTCAAAAGATTTCTATTCAAATAAATGCAGTTGTTGTTTTTTTTTTTCAATTAAGACAGAAATTGCTTAAACTACAAAATAGAAAGCAGCCATTTTAAATTGTAATAATATTTCACAATATCATTGTTTTATTGTGTTTTAATCCAATAAAGCCTTAAAACATATTGTCACGCTCAGTACCAGCAGAAACGAGATGTAAAGTAACACAGGTAAGTTTATTTGAACAAAGGAGTTTCAACAAAGCTGAGGATTATGAAGCAGGTAGGTATCACAGGTAAGTGGAGCAGGTAAGGAGCACGGTGTGCTATAGTGGCAGGTGAAGAGGCAGTTAATAAGTCAATAGAGTGGAAGAGATGATACTCTTTAGTTTGTTCCTGATTCAGGCAGGCAGACTTTCATGCAAGACAGGTGAGTGAGGAGACCTTGAACCATCGATTGAATGGCTGAGTGGCTTCTTATAGTGCACTGGTGATAGTGAACAGGTGTCAATAATCAGGTGATAGTGAACGGGTGAATGAGGCTGATGTGGGAACAGGTGACTGTGAAGGGGTGAGTTTGGTGGAAACTGATCTGGGGACAGATGATTTTGGCGGCGTGACACATATAGTCTATAAAACACATACACACAAATACAAATCTTACCAACCCCAGACGTTTAAATGGTATACAAACAAGCAATATGCACAGTACAAAGTGTAGAATTGACCATGTAAAATATGTATTTTGGTTTAAAGCCAGATATTATCAGCCAAATTTTATTTAATAAACAAACAAACCAACAACAACAACAAAAAATCCTGCAGCATTAGACAAAGGGAACATGCTGTATACCTTGATGTCACTTTGGAAAAAATACTATATACAGTATGCATAAATGTAAAATATCAACTACATATGTGTGTAATGAAATAATTAAAATATATATCAAATTTGTGCATTTCTAGCCAAAAATCTATGTGGATAATAACATACTGTGGTGATATGTAAGATCTGAACGCAAAAAAAAAAAAAAAAAAAAAAAAAAAAAAAAATATATATATATATATATATATAAATAAATAAATAAATATAAAAATGGCATCAAATCATGTGTCTATGTAGATTTTCTCCAACTGCATACAGTGTAATTCATACAGAACCACACATTTCACTCTCTTTGTATAACAAAATTGCTTAAATTTCACATACAAGTCCTCTATTGTATGTATAGCATGCAGTTTCAGGATAAGTGTCACCGTGGATAAGTGCTGGAGATGAGAGCGCATTGAATAGATTCTGACTCTCTCTGAGCTAGAAAGAGCTAAGGTGGGGATTGCAAATACAGCTTTTCATTTGAGCCCTGCTTTGATGTGCTATATGAGGTGGATCAAAGACCACACTGATGTGCCTGTCCTACGGCACAGGTGTTGGGAGAAATTCCAGTCAACGTATTGCAAAAAGAATAAACAAATAAATTTGTAATGTGTCACATGAGCCAACAAGAATGTTTGTTTAATCTTATCATTTTTTTTGGAATATAACAGTTTGCAGTTTCAGTCAAGCATATATAGGCTATATATATATATATATATATATGTATTTATACAGCAATTCATTCTGGTTCTCAGATCTGATTGGTTGAGAACTGTGATATATTGCGCAGGTAAGGATTTTGGGCCCCATGAAAAGAATCTCGACAGGGTCCCCAACACAGCTGAGACTTTTTTTCATATTCATTTACATAAAATAATGTGCTTTTATGGTATTTTGACTATCATTCTCACATATTTAAGTCAATCAGACAATTGAACTCCATCCCAT
>JAUCMS010000044.1:9831170-9853224 GCA_032357445.1 Enteromius radiatus | reverse complement strand
AGTTCTCGAGTCCTCTGCTCTCTCTTTGCCTCGCTGAGAGGGTTGAAGCACACCACCACAACAGACAAATTGTGACACGTGTCTTCACTTATTACATAATCTCATAATATGTGAAATATGTCAGTGCCATTGTTTTCACTCTAATGCACATTTATAAAATATTTCTTCATAACTCAATTTTAATATTTTTTGAATGAATAGGGAGGCTTGTGACTGTCCCATTGACTGCCAAATGAATACCACTGTCAAGGCCTAGAAAAATATGAAAGACATTGTCAGAAAAGTCCATCTGCCACTAGTGGTTTATAAAGCGACGAAAATACTTTTTATACAGAAAGAAAGTAGTAGGCTATTTACTTGGCAGTCAATGGGAGTTTTTCTTTCAGGTTTTCAGGTTTAGAAAAACATGGGGTTAAGTGATTAATGATAACATTTTAATTTTGGCATAAAATTAATGACAGTGTCATGTTGTGTCAGTCGTCATGAAGTATGATTATCATTACCAATTAAAATGGGGTTTATTTAATGTGTGGACTTTTTACACTGATCTCATGGCAATTTGTACATATTTTATTGGGTGTAATGTCCACACCTAACACACCCCTTACAGAAATCGTGCTTTACAGCACATACAAATTTTATGAGCACATACTTTCTCTGGATTTGAACCTTGATCACATGCTCAAATTATTACATATCATCATATAACCTGCTTCCAACTGAGCTACATGAAACCCGAGTTACGATGCAGATAAAAGAGTACAATACATTAATATAAAAATGTCCTGTTGCCGATAGGGGCTCAATTATAGTATACTGTACAGTATGCTCTGATGGGTCAAACTTCATGGGTTTTGGTTGGGGGACAGGTTGGTCAGACCTAGATGTTACAATTTCTGCATCTATCCAAACATACAAAAATGTGTGTTGTGTATGTTAAAAATGTTGCGTACTAATACCACCATATAATAAACAATATTAATAATGTAATGTAATTCAAAATGCAAATAATATAAACTGGTATACATAATGCAAATGGGCAAAGGTTAACAATGCATGCAGTTAATTTGATTGATTAATCTGTAATTAATTCATTACATATTTGAGTCAATTCAACCCTAGTTCAAAGACATTATACTGCTAAAGCTCCACGAAATACTACCTGATAAACAGATGTTTTGAAGTCACAGCAAAGGCAATCTTATTCAGCTCCAGCTCTCTCTCTCTCTCCAGACTGACATCTGACAAGCTTGTCAAAAGCTGCTGTAATTCTAATCCTCAGTCGTGGCTGGCACAGTGTGTCAGGTGAAAATTGGAAAGCCCAATTGCTGTATTGAGATGAAAAGCTGCCCACCAGCTGCGACCACTGGAGCCATGCATGTTCATTGAGACCGACAGTAGTCACATTGTTTACAGGACAGTGAAGCCAAACATGGATGCAACAGATGTAACGTGCCTTTTTATAGTTTCCTCAGAGCTTTGATTCCTTGAGTACTTGAGCCCTAATCTTAAGATATAGGTTTGGCTGATAAGCATCGAGGATGTGACAGCAATGTAAATGACCTATTCAAATTTATATTCAGATCACGTATATGTCCAAGACAACATTAATGGCATGTATAAATGCCATGGGCAGCGGATTGTTTCTTTCCACTGGTTGCTAAGTAACCTTGGTGCTGTAAGTGTGTGATTAGGTTCTCCTGAGCATCAAGCGAAAACTCACTGGATGCTCAGAGCATTTCATATTCCAGTGTGAATCCTTTTATTTATTCTGTTGTTATATTTAATTGAGGACTAGTTTTGTAAATAGAGTGGGCTCTAGAAACCCCTTGAGGCCTACAAAGATAAATTAAACAAAAATAAATAATCGCTAATCAACCAGCTTGTCAAAAGCGTTTGCTTGTTTATAGTATTTATGTGGTTGTAGAAGCAGTTTAATTGTAGTGACATGTAATGTGTAAAATAAACAATCTAAATGAATATTAATGATCAAATTATTGTTTCATATTATTTATTATAATGTGTATTTTCTTGGGGACTGGCCTTCATAAAGGGGGCAATAGCTTTTAAGAGTCTATTTTCCTCTGAAGCCTTAAAACAGCTTTCTATGTGGAAGAGACAGACATTTAATTTCCATTGTGCATTCATTAAACTTTATTGAAGTAGTAACAATGATTTCTCAGTAGGATCTTTTCAATGAATCAGTTGTCCAAATGATTCAAATCAAAACTGACTGGTCTGGTTTCCTAACTCAGTAAATCAATGATCCGGTAATAGTGGTTAAATGCTAGCTGATTGTCAGGGAACAATGACTTAAATTTCCCTCTTTTCCTCTGGCATTGTATGACTTCAGAAGAATTGCAATGGAGTGTTTCTGCTTTCTCAAGACTGTGACAGAAAACAGCATTTTAATGGGATGAACTGTGTTTAAACACAGCTTGAGTCTCTAATTATTTGTTAATGAACTTTGTGCCACGTTATCTGGATTTTGCAGCAGCCTGACAACCCCCCCCCCCCCCCCCCCAAAAAAAAAAATAGAACTAAAGCTGCATTTGAGAGAGAGAGAGAGAGAGAGAGAGAGAGGAAAAAAGTCATGCTGTTCTTGGAAACACAGCACTATAGGATATAATAAGCTCAGGATTCATGTAAGCTTGTTCAGCAGCAATACAGTAAAACACATCAACAGCAAGACAAACCCAGTGCCCATAAGATCCATTTTGGTGTTTAAAGTAAAGGGTCATTTCACCAATATTTATTAGGCAGAGTCTCAATTCTCAAGAGTACTGAATTACATTTTCAATGCCTTTTTAAGTTGAGCTTTCTATAGTACTGAGAAAGTGCTTATATTGACTTGCTAAGAGCTGCATTGTTTACGGAGCATGTGCATGAAGGACACAGCAGTCTCTTTGATAGGTTGATGTTAAAGCTCCTTCCTTGATGTTCAGTGTGACCTCTAGATTTAACCACGTACAAATCATTGACTACTCCTCTTGATGTTGAGCAAACAAACCGTAAGAAAGACTGTCAAAGCCAAGGGTCTAGATTGATGAAGTCAATAATTAAAGGATTACAATCAAAGAATAGGTAAACAAGTAATGTATCTGAATGTAATTCATGAGATCAAATGATTGATTTAGACATGATGATGAAGATAGTAACACTAAGCTAAAAAAAAAACACGTTGGTTGTATGAACACATGTACTGTGTTATAGCACCATATTGTATAGTGACATTCTGTGACAGTGTTGTATTCCACATGGTGCATGACGCATTCAAATTAATTTAATTTTGTTTTGATAGCTGTAATTTGTTTCATTGGTTGCATCAGTGCCTTTTTGTAAATACATTTCTATGCGGAGATATACACCTTTTATAGCAAAAATAGCACCTTTATATTAAGTGGCCCTAATATCTGTGTACTTACATAGTAACTACAGTATGTATCTATAGATGTATACATGATGTGTAGTATGCAACCACAGTGACACATTGGTACATAGTATCTACAGCTATAATGTTTGTGTAACTACACAAATGTAATAACCCACTGAATGGTATGTGTAAGTACAAATGTGTAACATGACATTGGTAACAATGTGCCAATATGTACTGTACACTGTGGTGACATACTACATACACATCTAGTTACCATGTAAGTACACGGGAAACGGCCACTTAATATAAAGTGTGACCAAGTAAAAAAAAAAATCTGTCTTGTCTGTTGGCACGTTGTCAGTTTCATCTGTGGCGTGATGTATTTTTAACTATTTTAACCTATGTGTTATAGTGCTTTTAGATGTAGCAACAGTAGTCAATGTTGCTGGGCTTTATGAACGGTCAAGTGATCAAATTTGTTCCTATTTATAAATGTTGATTTTGGACCTGTGTTGTAAGTAGATTACTTGCATCTGATTATCATGGACTCTGCTTGTTTACCCTGAATATATGCTAATTTGCACGGCTCTTGGTAAATTGTGTTGGATGTTATGGATAAGATCTGGCTGCATCTGTGTTCTTTAATTTGTGTATTGTCAGTAGATCTTTTAAGTCCCATCAGTGCTGCTATTGGATTACAGTTTTAGGCTAATTTGCCCTGTTTAGTAAATCTGGCCCTGAGTGTGTACTTATATACCCTATTTCAGGTTCAGAAGCTCTCACAGTATTTGAAGTAATCTGTATACATAATTGTATATTTATTAGTATACAATGGTTTTCTCAAGGTTGGACTGAGCAGGTCAATTTTACCATTTGGACAGACCATGACTGCATTACAACTCTATCCTACTTGTTAAAAAGAAGACGTAACATTTACAGTAGCACAGTGCATCACAGAGATATTGAGAGATGGGATTGTAAAGAGCATCTGAATAATGTCCACTAAATGACTGGAGAGGGCAAAACTGAGAGGCCTGTGCTGTAGAGAGGAGGAATATAGAAGAAAAGCATTAGCATGGCCTTGATCGCTCTGATTACTCTGATCCATAATGATGTTAAAGCAGCACTGATCCCCTGGGAAGGGTGTAGGCAGGGGCCAAAATTAACACCCGCTAAGCACCGAATGCAAGCTAAAATTGGCTTTGGCAAGCAAATAAAACAAAGTTACTTTCCAGTTTCCATTAACTTTATTAAGAACTCATTTAGTCATTGTGAACAGTTGACGTTAAAGACAAAAACCTTACAGGGAAATTTGGCACCAGAAGTTTATCTAGGATAGTGTTTTTTGTTGTTGTTGTTGTTGTTTTTTATAAATATAATACAGATGCTTAAATATAATTTTTTATCTTTGTGGACCCTGAATGTGTCCAAGATACTAATAAAGTTAACAGAATGTTTATTATTGGAACTCATGAAATAGTTCTCTGAATTTAAATTGAGATTTACCCTGGACTGACAGCTCAGACGTATAGTAGAGTATCATATCAAACATAAATAAAATAAAAAAAAGTGTTTGAGGCTATATTTATTAGATATCTATTAATAATAAAGTCTTTTTTTTCATTAATTGTTTTTATGGTGGTGAAGGTTAAAGGGCTCAAGAAGATGATGATGAAAATGTGTATTAACTAAGCTAAGCTAAAAATACAGTGCTGGATTTACAAACACATGTACTGTGCTATAACAGCATATTGTATTGTGACATTCTGTGACAGTAGCATTCTATTTCATATCCCATGGTGCATGACACCTGACATAGCAATTATGATACTGATGTAAGAAAAAAAAAAAAAACAAAAAAAAACTGAGGTTTCATCTTAGGTTTGTTTTGATAACTGTGATTTGTTTCATTGAATGCATCAGTGCTTGCATTCATTTGTAAATTAATCTCTATGGAGAGATATCCACCTCTCATAGCAGCACTGTCCAGGTGTGGAGAACGAGATAGTAATTGGACAAAATTGAATTTAAATTATGTGAAATTGAAGTAAACAGGGGGTGTAAACTCAGTGTGAATTAATTCAGCCCTATCTGGTGGATTTCATCGTCAATTTTGTTCACTACAGGGACACAATTATTCTCTTAAGAGCCTGCAGATTTGACTGTGCTTACGTCTAATTCCACATAAAGCCTGCTTTTCCCAGCCACCAGTTTACTCTTGTTCTGTTGTAATCAAAAAGGGCTGCTCATGTAGGTTTAGGTCGTTTCAGAGCATTGCAGCATCTGTAAGAGACATCATATTTTGTAGACATCGACTCCATGTCAGATGTTGACGCTTTGATGAATTAATTGTGGCAAAGCTAAATCAACGAGAGCTTCTTGCTGCATTTTTCCTGTGCAGGTGAATATTTTTGGTCTGTTTTTACCATCTGGTTACTTTCGGAGAACAGCTGGATGTCAGGAATAAATGCTAGCATCTTGCTTGTCCTGTGAAATATTGGCAAATGCTCTGGGATCTTCTCTACCGGGCCAATTAAGTCTTGCGTATTAGCCACACACAGGTAGCTTGTGTGACAAGTTATTGACTTGTTTACATCTTGCTGTTCCTTTTCCAATTATATTTTGCTCCTTCAATTGCTAACAATTGTGAGACTGGTCAATTACCAATATCACAAGACTGTACATGTGGAGCTGGAGAAGCAGGGCACCACGCACTGTACATTTCACATGTAATGAGACATGCTCTCCTCCCTGTCTGTTCGTTTTACCACCTTTGCTTTTGTTTAAAGATGTCTCCTGCCAGCATCCTGGCAATAAAACAAAAATCCAATTCAAAGAAAAATGTCAATACGTCTGTCTGACATATCAGTAAATGATGCTAGTGACGTCAGTACATTTAATATACCAGTTGGATGAGTTCTATTTATTGTACTTTTAAGCAAATGAAAAGCATCAGTGAGTCATTTTTTTTTCAGTGATTTTTTTTTTTTAAAAGCTGTCGTTTATTTATTTAATTTTCTATTCATCAAAGAATCCTAAAGCAAAATTATAATTACATGCTGTTTCAGCACTGGTTGTTCACACCTTAGATCTGAAAAAGTCTCCAGAAAGGGGCATTTCAAACTGTTGAAAAGTGGGATGGTAAAGGGTGGGGATAGGGGAGAAAACAACCAATAAAACACAACACACTCATTATACAGGCAAATGAATGTTATAATAACAAAACAGAAAGAATAAAGGCAGTAACTTATTGTTTACTCTTCTTTAAATATTCGGTCTATACAGCATTGTTTGTGGTCACAATAAAAATCACAATAATCCATCATGAACAGATATACCACTGCTTGGCCATTATTTGTGTGTATTTCATTTGAAAAAGACATGATATGTGCATGAAGAGGGTGCTTGTTTGGAGCATGTGAGAATATAAAATATGAATGAAACAAACTTGTTCTGGTCTGGATATGAACTATGATCCGCTCCGTGAGTGCAGCTAAACTCGTTGTAGTGTTCAATGCAGAAACCACTCTCTCATGGGCACTCCACATGTTGTTACACATTAAATATTGTTCTGGTTATGTTTGCAGAGATGAACTGACAGCGCAGAAGCTCGTTCATCAGATTTCAATTCTCCAAAATGTTTGCTAAGATCATAGTTTTCATGTGTGTGAACACGGAACAACACTGAAAACCACCCCCCTGCGGCCAAACTTCAGCTCTGGTTGCATGGCAGGGGAATGCAAACAATATTAAGTAGTAATAATAATAAGTAATAAATACAGTAGAGCATAAAAAATGAAAAACTTTAGTTTCAAGAATCAATTCTGACTTGACCAGTGCTAGTGTATAAAGCACATGACTATATCTCTATTTCCAATATCTAAACTTAACAACTACCTTAGTTACTATTAATAAACAGCAAATTCAAGAGTTAATTGTTATTTGTTTATTATAAAAAAAAAGAATTGGACTTAAATTAAAGTGTGACCTAAAAGCCAATAGAATGTGTGCAAAACAATACTATAATTATCCTGCTGTTTTGGTTTTTATCTCTGAGGCTAACAACGGCATTTTCTTTCCTCATACATAATCTTGAGGCAATGCTATCTTAGATTTCTGACTGTAGATGGTTTCATGCAGGAATATCCCAAAGCAGCAGTTGAAATGAAAGTTCAGGATATTAATTTGCGTCTCAGTCAGAAGTCACATGTCCTCCCTGTTATCACATCTCACTTCATCAAGGGGCTTCACTTCCAGTTAAAATGGGTTTAAACGTATAATCAAAATGTTTGTATGAAGTTCATATGCCAGTATTAATCTAACAGACCACTGCTAGTTGAGTGTCTGCACCTCTAATCCTACCCCACAGGCTGCAATCTCCCCAAACTAATTATGCCATGTCTCCATACTGCGGCTGCTCCTTTTTCAAACATGCCGCACTGTGCTGATACAGACACACTTCTGTTCACCAGAGCCTCTTGCTTTCCTCCTCACTCTCTTTTTTCCTTCCTCTGAATTATGCATGCTGTTTCTATCACTCATACTCTTCCAAAGACTTTTCTGCTGGCAATTAGTGATATTGAGGAACTGCAGAGAGAGAATACGTCCCTTCTGAACAACAGATTTACTTTTGATTTGGGAAGGAAAGCGCAAATGTGTTTGTAGGTTTAAGGGTTTGTTTTGTGTCGTGATTAAAAGCCGACTCAGATCGGGTTAAGTTGCCTTTGAGTGATTGTGCTTTCCGATTCGTTTTTTGTGAAATTCACAATGTTTATGAAATGTCGTTTGAAAGCAAAACACACATAGTGGAGAACGAGCTTTATAGAAGGTGATATAGACAACAAGTGACAACTAGCTGTCAAAATGACATTGCCTGCAAGAAAAAAACATATATCTCAGTCAAACTGACAACTTTATAGCAGACATAATCAGTAGATGCTGTCGCTAAATGGGTTCAAAAGTTTTTCTTAACAGTATGTGAATAGAATTAGGTGTATTGTTATTATTATTTAAGCAAATGAGTAGGTCACCCGTTTTCATGGTCAGTTGAGTATTCCAAAGATTCACCCAATCGTATTTCATCAGATGTTCAAAAACACTTTTCACCCCACTATATGCCTGTAATATATGAGTTTTTATTGATTTTTCAAGAATGTCTTCGTGCTTTCCTGAGGGGAAAAAAAAATGATGCAAATGTGCATCAGTGGTTCTCAACTGGTGAGTTTCATCCCAAAAATAAAAAGGAGGTGTGTTTTTATTGGGACAACTGGAGGGAAAAACAAACAAACAAACAAAAGCAAAGGTAAATGCATAATAATAATAAAAAAAAGAATGCGTTTGGGTGTAAATGAATGCGTTGTTTGCTAAAAACTAGTCAACAATTGCAAACATGGTCGGTTTGCTTGATGTGCCCTCGTCTTAAAAGCCATAAACAGAACTATGCAAAGTAAAAGAAACTTGCATTTTCAGTGAGAATACACCTGAGGCATATTGACCGCAATGTGTGAAATTCATTACTAGCTGCTGAGAGTTTGAAATCATTAAAATTAAATTGACCTTCAGAAACCAAAATTCAGTTTTTTGTAAAACTTGTAAAAGTGTTTGAGTTCATTGTACAGTATAAGTTTAATGTGTTTCAGTATTTGATTATTAAAACTGCTGCTGCGCAGGACACGTGTGCAGATTTCAGGAGAGAATTAAATTATTTGGACCATCTTTTCATAGGCACAGTCAAATTTGTAGTAATTGAATCTTCCACCTGAGGGCAGTGCTAAATAATTTAAGAGTATTAAATTATAGTACCATCAATTAACAAAATTAATCATCATGTCACTTTCTTCCTTACAGCATGAGGGTAAAACAAGGCAGCATGTATCTGTAAAGGTAGAATTTGTTGCACTCAGACGATGCAGTATGATTATTTTAATTCTTGTGCATTTTTCAGTCATTGATGGTCTCTTGGATACTGCACAACATTTCTCAAGGCTATCTGGAGGAATACATAAAATAGTGGAGGAAGACATAAAATAGAGATTATTTTTAAAAAATCAATTATCTGGCCCCTGTCAGCAGGATTTTGACAGTGTAGCCCTGGGCAAGTCTCCTTTCTATTGCTTATAGCTTTGTTATGTATAAAAGAAGAGGTTGTGTTTATTCTACTTTGTTGAAAATGCGTGTCTAAAAAGAGAACGACGGAAGCTCCGAAGACTGATGTAAAGCAAGGTGCGTGCCCCAGGATTACAGAACCGATATGAATTCATTAAAAATGCACAGAGTGCTAATGGTAAGGCAGATGGAGAAAAGTGTTAAAATGGAGATTCGGTCATCATTTGCTCACTCTCATGTCGATCCAGGAGAAACTCAGAAAACTATTGGTCTCTCTTTTCCATGCACTTACAACGGGGACTGAATCTTAAAATAGGATGCTAAATCATCATAAAAGTGTTCCATATGACTCATTCATTATAAGTCTTCTGAATCATATGAAAGCTGTATGTTAGAAACACAGTGAAATGAAAGGCTGCATCAGAAATCCAGTAGGCGGAAAACATTATGCGAACAGATTAGTATGTTCCAATTCAGAGTATTCATAAAACAGATTAATTAATTACTATTTCTTGGAAGATTCACATGCAATGAACAGGTTATCTATTAGGCCACAGGAGAGGATTTTTGAATAAAGACACACTACAGGTTTTTTCCCCACTATTTTACTAACGCTAGTTGAGGAAAGTCAGAGCCAGTCTGCAGATTAAAGCTGACAGATTCCACAGAAAATCGGGTAGATTTTTTTAGCTTCAGACATGACAAAGACAAAATGACAAATGTGGTATGTATAGAGAGAATATGTGAGTTTAGATGCTGTCTACGTTATTTTTTAAATGCTAGAATAACAACGATCCTGGAGTTACTTTGCACATCCATAAGAGCGGGGTTAATAGCGTTTACTGAAATTAAGACCGCAAAAAAAATCTTACCTAAAATAAATCCATCCATTCTTGATGTGCTAAAATAATTAAAACTAATATAAATACATATAGCCTATATAGACACAAAGTTACTTATCTTAAATAGATAATATACAGTAATTTACTATAGCTGTTTGAGCAGAAGTAATAGTGTATTAGAGATGTAGTTGCATCAGATTCATCAATGAATCATTCTTTTGAGTCTATTCTTTTTTAATGATTCAGTTGATCCAGTTCACAGTGCTTGTCTGTATGATTCATTCAAGGAATTGACTAATTGGTGAGCAGTAATTATTTCTTCTAATTACCGTATTAATTATTTCTTCTTTTGTGAATTCCATGAAGGAAAGTACAGTAAATCATTCAGGTTTGGAACAAATAACTGAATTTGAATTTTTGGTTGCACTTTTCGTTAATGTGACACTTTCTCTAAGTGACATGTAACATGATCATTTATTTCTCCGTAGGTTAGTCATTTCCATAAGGGTAGAATGAGATGAAATGGGTATTTTGCACTGCAGTTCACATTAAATGCGGTATTGATCTACACCCAGTACGCATGAATATAAGTATGAGGGAGAGAGTTGGAAACTCACAAATGATCCATAATTAACTCCTCTCTGCCTGTCCTCCTCCTCTCTGCAAATGATTTGCACTTGATTTCCTGCTGTGCCTGTAAAAGTCTGAAGTTATGGGCCGTGTTTGTGAATTCACACACAGAAACAGACAGTGATATGAGATCAAGACACTCAGAAGATGGTCTGCTCAAAGTGCATATTGTGTTCGTTTGGGAACAGAATTTTTACAGATCTGTATCAGCTCTTTCTGTACTGAATCACTTGAGATAACAGATTGTGAATTTCGACACGCTATTGTGTGCTGGGTGTCAACATGAGCTGTTTATTTGTTAGTATAATTTTTCAGTCACATCAGGATTTTATTAAAGAACATGCAGCACAAAACCCACTGGGAGGTCCCACCATCACACAATGCCACATGGTAAATAAAGATCTGAAGCTGCGATATCAAAGCCTTCCCTCGCCGCAGTCTGCATTACCATGGGACATCTACATAAATCTGTGCAGAGCTTACTGTGAGGAAACAAGAGAGCCTCATTACATTTTTTTTTGTATAGATAGCTATATATTTTTTGCTAGTTCTTTCCTCTGTAGGTGATCCCATTTGCCACAATGATCTCAGGGCTGCGTGTAATGCAAACAAGGCTCGCAATTTCTCCGTCTGTTGAGTTCTTCTTGTGCGCTCATTTACGTTGGGTTTTCATATGCTCTCATAATGTAACAGCTGGCCAAAAGGTTTTCATTTTTTATTGATGTGCTTTAATAACATATTCCCTACTGCATGCAGTAGCATAATTTGTTCCTTTGGTTTGAAGGCATCTATCAGTTCTCTTTGTCCCATATGTGCAATGCTTTCCCTCTTGAGAATGCTAAACCTGTTACTGTTGACTTTAATTCCAGCACCTCGGGCTCTGCAGTTCACTCTTGAACTCTCAAAATGATCATCTCTAGATACAGTGTGAAGAATGTTGCTGAATGAGTTCACTGATTCAAATTAAAGGAAAAAAGTCAATATTTTGCTTTTGTCTTTGAGGTAAAAGTTGCCTTTTAGAGGTAAATGCCGGTAAAGCTTTTAGAGCATAGCTGAACGCTGAAACATAACCCAAACTGAGCTGGTCTTAGCTGGTGTAGGGCAGGTTTTGGGCATTTGGTCAGTGGGGGAAAGGTATAAAAATATTATTTTTTACTTTACACCAGGGGTCATGAAACTTGATCCTGGATGGCAGATATCCTGCTCCAATGTGCCACAACACGCCTGCCTGGAAGTTTCAAGTATACCTAGTAAGACATTGATCAGCTTATCCAGGTGTGTTTGATTAAGGTTGAGTTAAACTCTGCAGAGGCCCTTCAGGACTGAACTTGGTAATCCCTGCCTTACACCATAAAAATAGATGTAATAGTGAGTAGACATTTAAGAATAAAAATCACTGTAACGAAGAGTCTGTAACGACAGGTTTTTAATCGTGGTCAACAGACATGGTCAAAATACACAGCAAACAGGGCAACGAAGGAGAACGTGCCTGGAGCGAGTTACGTTGCTTCGCGGATTGGATGTACTAAGTTGCGATGGTCAGTGAGTACTAGAAATTGCAATTCAGCTACCTCCAACCAGTGTCTCCATTCCTCCAAAGCCGCCTTCATGGCAAGTAATTCTCGGTCTCCCGCATCATAATTGCATTCGGCTTAAACCATCCACGGCGGCAGATTACACCTTGACTTTCCGAATCCTCGCTGCACAGACAGTCTGGGACCCCGAACCACTCAAGCTGATGTATCGTCGTGGGCTGAATTATGAATTGCAGGCTGAGCTGGCGTGCCAGGACAAAGGAAAGTACCTAGAATAATACATGGAGCTAGCTAGATATCTGCCTAGGTAATCTCATCCGCTTCTGGCGCGGTCAGCGGACTGCACGGCTACCGCTTTCCTTGCCTAATAACCTTGATCACGAGCCCATGCAGTTAGGCTTCACTAACCTGACTCAAGACAAACGGGAAAGACAGATCTGTAATCACCTGTGCTTGTACTTGAAATTTGAATCCATCTTTCAAGCATTCGTCAATGAAATCTTCCGGGACATGCTCCACCAACACCTAATTGTTTACATAGACGATATCTTGATCTTCTCCAATGACCTAGAGACCCACATCAAGCATGTTTGATCGGTCCTGCAACAACTCATCAAGAACAAGCTCTATGCCAAGCTGCCTAAGTGTGAGTTTCATAAAACCCAGATTTCCATTGGATACATTATCAGCTCCGAGGGGGTGACCATGGACGACCAGAAGGTAGCCATTAAGGACCTCCAGCGGTTCTTGGGATTTGTGAACTTCTGCAGGAGATTTATACGGGGTTTCAGTCAAGTTGCAGCTCCCTTGACCTCCATGACCCAGAAAGAGCCGGCTTTACTCCATTGGACCCCAGAAAGTAATCAGGCCTTCAAGAACCTCAAATGTCGCTTCACCTTAGCTCCCATCCTCCATCATCCTCCTCTACATCACAGGAATCCTCCGAAGCTATTTCCCTGCGCCGCCTTCTCACGCAAGCTGACTTAAAAGTAGCAGTTCTTCACCTGGCCATTTACCACCAGCCGAGTGGTCGAAGACGTCCCGGAACTGATGAAGGAAACTGTGGTAGGAAGGGAAAGACATCTGGCGGCCCTCCAATGTGGCCGTGGCCCAATCCAGGGTCCTTCCGATGAGCAGCGAATAGACGAGGGAAACTTTGGCTAGCCGGGGGTATTGCGGGCGAGATGGAAAGTCCGCAGAGATGTGCGCATCCCATCCGTGGGACGCCATCTCACTGTTGGTCAGTCGATCTGTCACGATTGCGGCTCGAGTTACTCACGCCATCGCTTCCTTAAACCAGGCAGGCAGGATGCGAAGGCAGTTTCTGTTTTATTAACAGAAAACAACAACAAAAAAGGAAATAGCGAAAAGCAAAGCAAAGAAACTCCAACACGACATGTAACTTTATCGACTGACAGAGATACAAGACATGGGACGTGGTATTTATACAAAGACTAAATGCGGGACACCTGTAGAAACACAGCTGGTGGTGAATGAAACACTAATGACGAGGGCAGAGTTACAAATGAGAGACACAAGGAAGCTGACAGGTAAATAAACATACAGAACATACACATGGACTATGAAAACATACACAAAGACACGAGGCCACGCCTACGGCGTGACATATATATATATATATATATATATATTTCAGGTTGTAAAATGTTATTTGGAATGACACCATAACAAGACAGGATTGATTGATTGAGTGACTGACTATGTCACGAGCCGCACATTATATTACAGCAAAAGTTGTGATTATATTGAATAAATTAATGCATTTGTGGATGTAACAAGACTTTCATTCTGGTTATAAAAATAACCAGTCAGTCTAGTGTAGCGCTAGTGCTTGTGGTCACGTGACTTTCGCAGTGTGGAGACGGGAGAAAATGGATACAGAACAGGCCGACACTAAACTTGTGGCCAGAAAAAATGCTACCTCTGTTATTTGGCAATAATATTTTGGCTTCAGGATATTGGACACCGAGCAGAAAGAGGTACTGTGCAAAATTTGCAAAGCTAAAGTTGCTACATCACATGTACTTTTCACATTCGCCCGCAATACCTCCGGCTAGGGTCTCGCCTTGTTATACGGAGGGGTCCGCCTCATGGAGAATCATGGAGATGGGTGCACGCACACTCAAGATGGCGGCCGTGGAAGCAGACGCCGATCCAGCCTCGGGGTTGCCAGAGCCGTCAGAAACCCTCACGGTGCCTAAACCGTCATTTGGGATGCCAGCACCATCTAAAACCCCCGCGGTTCCCAAACCGCATAAAAAGTGATTCTTATACTGTTTCACGGCAAGAGGGGCTGTGTTTAACCCTGTCAGTGCCAGTTACTCAACCTAGTGCAATGTTTTTAGCCCAGTCAGTACCGATTTCTTAGCCAGGAGTGCTGTATAAGGCTCAGTCGGTTTGGGTTTTACAGCAAGAGGAGCTGTCACCTGTCCTAGCGATCCCTCATCCACTAGTGATGGGTTCCAACATCAGGTCAATGGACTATGGACTGTTACAAGGCAGCTAACGAAACACCTGGGATACACGGCTGGCAGGGGATGAGACACTAATGAAGTGGGCAGGACTACAAACAAGGCAAGACACGTGTATACAGAATCAAAACAAAAACAAAGACAGCACATGGAAACAAGAAAGAAGTGACAAAAAGGAACAAAAATGTTACCAATTAAAGTTCAAGATTTTTTTTTTTTTTTCATATTCAACTGTAAGTAAACAAACCAATAAATCAATTTTAATATTGAAATTAATATTAGGAATGTGTATTTAGTCACTATATGCATGAATTTTACGTTTAGTTTTACTTTTTTACGTTAAAATGTTTTTATTATGATCAGTATTTTAGCAGTGGTTTTATTAAAGACTTTTTTTTTACAATTATACAACAAATAAATAAACTATACAATATTTAAAATAAAATATATATATATATTTTTTAATGTAGAAATTAATATTAACATGGCCATAAAGAACATGTGTATTTTGTCACTGAATGAACTGCTTTTTTACATTAAAAAAATACAACAACAATAATAATAATAATAATAATAATCTTATTGACCCTTACACCAGCAAAGACCAGCAATCCAGCTTAAATGATTTTATAAAAAAACAAAAACAAATAAAAAATAGAATTTAGGGGCACAGTATCGCTGCATTCGTGTCCTCTTGGAATTTTTCCTGATTCCCTAGAAATTTTAATCAAATAGTCTATAGCACATTCATTGATATGTATAGGGTATGTACTCTATTCCTGCAGATGGAGTCTGCACATACTAACCACTTTGTACTTCAGCAAATTTATTATAGGCCTGAAGGGAATGAAAGCATGTCACATTGCACGATCAACTAATTCTTAAACTTCACCTGGCAACAACAGTAGACACATTTACAGTAGGTGGGCTGTACCTGATGAAACATTTATATCTGAATCTTATCGCTGTGCCGGAATCAGAGCAGAACTCTTTGTGGAGATTATCAGGATCTCTTCCAACTCCTCCCAATTGGAGCATCCATGATGGCCACTCAGACTGTGTGGAGGCCAAAGCCATCTGTTGCTCAAGTGTTAGTAATTTCCTCACCAGGCCTGTCAGCTGGAGCACTGCCTTGATTGGGCAATTCTGATGCTCATGGTAAACCAGCAGGATGTCACTGCACCTGGGCTCTTTCTGTAGACAATTACCATTTTTAGTCAATTGTGGCACAGAAAGATCACCAAGATGCTTTTGTGGTATAAGTGTCTTCGTCATATGAGGAGCATGTTAACTGCACTCATATTATCAGCTTTAAAAGTAAGAAATTGAGATGAAGAGTAACATACTTGTTGCTATTTCAGTAAATGATTATTACATTATCATTGTTGTTACTGTCATTATGCAGAATGTGAAAGATATCTCTGTTCTCCAGCTGATCGCAACAGGAGATTGATTTCAGGGTGAATGCTGTGTATTCCTGTTGTAAATTACAGCAAATACACTTAAAACAATTTGTTTAAAAATGTATTCAAATAAAAATCCTTAAAAATGCAGTATGTCACTTTTTTATGTGGCTGCATCGGTCCCGGGGGCTTAGCCAGGAGACGAGAGAGATGGCAGGGGTCCAGCATCCAGAAAAAAGTAAAAAGCCATGTGGGTCCAAGCCGTGGGGCCTTTTGAAACATGTTGAGGTCACACATCTTGTGGGTCAAGAGCTAATAGTGTGTTGATCCTTTGGAGAGAACTTTTATGGCTCTTTGTTTCTAAACATGGTACTTTGCATATGCACTGGATTGGAGGTTGAAAAACAAATTAGAAGAGATTCTTAAAACATTGAATAAAGATACTGTATCAACATATAAAATACACTCTCAATTAGATCCCTGAAGATGAATCCTTAGATACCAAACACAAAAAGTGATATTAGCTAGTGATCTATCATAAACATGCATTAAACAGTATACCATACACAAGACGATATACAAGGACAATAACAATATACACAATGACCTGAAGGATAAGAAAGTTTTCCTGTGAATTAATTTAGGGAAAAGTCCATTATCTTTGCAAAAAGGAAGAACTAGTCAGAGTTGCTTTGTTCACTTTCCTTCAAGCAATAAACCAGTGTTATCAATCGGTTGCCATGGAATCAGAGGCCTGTTTTGTGTTCCTGAGGTGTTAGCTGCATTTCGGAGGAATGGCCCATAGACCCTCATAGCTCCAGTTTGAGTTACCCCTTGGGCTGGACAAAGCGTTATAAAAGATTATTTAAATGTAACAAATAGTTTGTGCCTGATTGGTTCAAATGCTACATTAGTGTTCAAAACTTTCTCCTCGCCTAACCCAGATATGCACTGATAATTTGAGCTGATAGATGCCGTTTTGCTAGAAATGTCAGTCTGATTCATCTTTGCTTTGTTATTTCATGTCTGTAAACAGAAAGATCCAGCTACTGTATTGTGTGTGTGGGTGAAGTGTTTGTTTTTAAAACAGTTGCTTAGAATTTATATATATATATATATATATATATATATACACACACACACACACAATGCTCTTGGGCACAATATGCTAGCTAACATACACTGCAATATCTTCTGTTCGATATAAATATCTATTATGGCGGTCATAATTAACATGTTAATGGTGCATTAACACAAATTTATTTTAATGGCACTAATTTTATTAATGCTCAATTAATGCAGCACACATTTCTGTTTCACGTGTGACCCAGCCCATAGTTGGAGAAATGTAGCTGCCCATGTTGCCAACTAGATTTACATTATCTTGGAAAGAGTCATGACTATCTACTACAGTTTCTGCAACAATCCACTGTAAAGTACTATGGTGCTTAATATGAGAGTTACATTTTTACACAGGAAATGCACTCCTGAAGAGATTAGTCAGATGTGTGAATAGCTTTTTTTATTCTGTATTCTGCTGAATAGGTAAAATGACAGTTGCTCAGTAGGTAGCTAAAATTAGTGCACTTGTTCACTGAATTATGATAGGTATTGCATTTCTTTTTCTTTTTGATGTTATCAGTGAGGTAAATTGCATTTATTTACTGCTAGCTATTAAAAAAAACACTGTGCCATTTGGTCAGAACAAAAGCAGAAGATACTTGTCGATTCTTCTTACTTGTCGATGCACAGTGGTATGATGATCAAATTTGCAGAATGGTTAAACCCAAAATTAAACTTCTTGCATTTTTCTTATCTGGGATCAGATTTTATGAATGGTGTTTGTGTGAAAAATGCAGTGGAAGTCAATGTAAACTAAAACAAGGAAGAATAAATGAAGACAAAATGATATGTAATAATTTATTAATGTAATAATTTCCCATTCACTCATTGATTTGATGAATTATGTTGTTATTTTGGGCTGATCAGTTATGCATAATACGATGACTTATACTGGAACGTTGCTCTGGAAGTTCTCCCAACATCTGTGCCTTAGGACAGCTATACATTGGTGTAGTCTTTGATCCACCTCATATAGCACATCAAAGCTGGGCTGAAATGAAAATCCAACCTCAACTCTATCCAGCTCAGAGAGAAAGGAGAATCTATCTATTCTCTGCACTCTGATCTACACCACATGACCACTTCTGCTTAAGCACTGATGTATACAGTGCTAAAACTGGAGAAAATCACTCACAATGACTTTTGCAGGGTGACAGATACGCTTGATGAATCATCATGGGATGTGGACAAAAGCTTCAAATCTGACCTTGCAGATATTCATTAGGAAAACACTCTAAATTGTAGTTGTGCTGATGGAGCACAGAGGAGGAATGAAGGTCAGATTTACTATGATTGTAAAAATGATTCAAAGCATCCTAAAATGACATAATGTGTGCAGAGTCTCAGCTGAATAGTTTTTCTTCTCAGAAATTCTATTCACAAGGAAAAGGCACTGAATGGGAGGAGGACTATTTGCCGTTGGATTCTGCACTCAATGAAAAAAAAAAGGTACAACGTGTGACTTGAGTGGTACAAAAGCTAAAAAGCACCTTGTTTACCCCTAAATGGTGCACATTAATATCTCAAAGGTACATATTAGTACCTAAAGTCTTCTATTAGCTTTTGAAAGGTTACCACAGTGAGTGGTGAAAATATATAAATGAATTAAATAAAGTCTATTCTGCTGAAACACTCAACAGAAGTGTAGAATTAACATTTAAGTTTGTCATTTTTGTGCTAATAGTGCCACCTAATATTATTTCAAACATGTTTGCACACATTCCCTGATGACTATTGGTTGGTCAACAGATGGTCCCGCCCCAAAGTCATGCAAATGATTGTGCTATATATATAGCTTTTTTCTCTGAAAATGACTTACAGTAATGGCTTACATACAAGTTGTGTTTGCTGTATTGTTTTGCAATTAGATTTAATTGCACTCCGGAACTCGCTTTTGCTCCTATCTCTTTACAGTCTCTTACCTTCCCCTCATCTCCCCAATCGCTCTCCTACAGTACGTCAGCCAATGGGAGACTGCTATGCAAAGTGTATCCTTATCTAAGCCAAGAGAGGCTAGAAATGAGACTGAGGAAAGAGAAGGAAGATCATGGATTTGTGTGATAAACAGAAGCAGATAAACCTGAGATGCTTAGAGAGAATTGGATTATCATATTGAGGAAAAGAAAAGCATCCAATTACAAACTAAGGTAGGCACTGAAACTAATTGTTTCTTTCATCTGCATGTAAGGAACAGCCACTTTGATGTTTATTAGCATTGCAAAAAAGTACAGAAGAAAGCACAGGTTAGAAAGTGTATTGTGGCTAGTTGTTTCTCAGTATAAATATGTTTATATATATATATATATATATATATATATATATAAAATACACATCTGAACAGTTATTCTAATTTTTTAGATTAATAGTCAAAAGTTATTATAAACTTAATCCTCGTAGATTTAAAAGAAAGTTTGAGGCCTAACTTTCCCTCCTTTCTGGTTTTCACAAAAAAACTAACCATAGAAATATTAACCCAGCATCAGAATGAGTTTTAAAATGAGCATTTGAAGGGCTTATGACTGAATAAAGTGCTTCACAAGGGGTAATGGGGTTGATTTCTGCAATACCCTGTGTGCACTTAACCATATCAGGAGCTCAAAAAACAGAAGTTAATGGACCTTTGGCTTTTGGACATAAATAGAAAAACAAAGAAATAGTCTAAGCTGGGCTTAATGAGAGTGCTAATGCAGCCATAATTCTTGAAGCCTTAGAACTACGATGGGGGAGTAGATCACTGTGTGTGTGTGTGTGTGTGTGTGTGTGTGTGGCCTTCTAGTACTATATCTGCACTGAATCTCTGTTTAGTCTGTAGGATGTGTTAAGATCCATTATCACTATGCTCTGATGTTTTGCATTAATTCAATTTTCTTTCATTTAGCATATTTAATTGCAAATGATTGAACAATTATTCGATCGTCCACTATGTTTTTAGGGATACACATTACTTGAGCTACAGTAAACGTTTCAGGATTTTGAACTATAGGCTTTTATCAGGGGAGAAATTAGTTACATAACTTTTGTTCCATTGTAACTTTAGTTTTTTTTTTTTTTTTTTTGTTCCTACCATGAATCAAAGGACAATTAAGGCAACAGCTATGATATTAGAGCTGCTGATTCAGCCATTCAGATCACTTGACATTCAACACACCTGATTAGATTATTCAGATTATTCATCAGGAGATGTGGCTGCCTTAGGGATCGATTAAGAACAATGATGATAAATCACTTCCTCTGGCTGCTTCCCCACCTGAGCACCATGTTGAAAAAGTTGTTGCACAGGAGCTGTGTGAAAGTTTAGTACTGAATCGATCCGTCTGATGCTCTACAATGGAAAAGTAACACATGAGGCTGAGATCTGCAGACGAGAATACTGTGCTAGTCAAGCTCATAGGCAACCTGTTTTAAAGAGCCGTGTGGCCGTATTTAATCAGTTCTTTCTCCCAAACGATTCTACAACTCAACCACCACTAGACTGATTTCAAGCTTGACAGATTTCAATTTATTCCTTTGATAGATTCCTTTCGTCCCCACAGCAGGAGCAACACATGTCTATATCTAATATAGAACTGTTTGAAAAATAGGTGGAATTCATTTTAAAGGAAAGGGTTTGACATAAGCAGGCCGAATACATCTGACTGTCCGTTGATAAAAGGTAGCAAACGAAGATCAGTGAATTGTAAAGAGTGCTTGCAGTGTTTGAGAACCCAAGCACAATATAGTGATTCTGAAATGCACAGGAGGATTTGAAACCACAGACAAACACCATTTAAGCAGAACCCAAGTATTTTCTTGCTGAGCCAAGCTTCTTTCTGTATTATTTTTAATGGCTGTATATCAGATCCAGTTTTATTAGTTATTCAGGATTTTTTTTATTGATTGGCATAAATCAGCTGTTACGCCCAAACTTTGTGTATTTATGTCAATGCTGAAAACTGATTCATATTTTTTATGGAAACTATAAATTTAATAGAAAGCTCAAGAGGTCAGCATTTATTTGAAATATAAATGTTTTATGCAAAGTTTAAGTAGCAATATGTTATTATATCCTGTATAAGAATTTAAATAAAATTCAGTTTACTACATAATATGATTGTACAGTACAAGACAGGGGGCTGTATAATTGTGTTAACGTATCATATATTAATTCAATTATATGGCTCCCTGTCCTGTCCTGTATGTAAATCCTATAATAAGGGATTTTCCTAGCATGGGAGCAATTCTAGCTTAAAGTACCACCTTCATGTTTTTGTGAGTCCACAGCAGT
Organism: Enteromius radiatus; assembly: GCA_032357445.1. Taxonomy (NCBI): domain Eukaryota; kingdom Metazoa; phylum Chordata; class Actinopteri; order Cypriniformes; family Cyprinidae; genus Enteromius; species Enteromius radiatus. Next base: position 9,831,455 of record JAUCMS010000044.1, on the reverse strand, counting down.
CAGAGCAGCTCCAGCTGAGCAACAGACAGTGCCTCGCCAAACCATATTTACACATTGGACAAATTTTTATTTTTTTTATTTTCAATGCTGAATTCATCCACCAATGTGTTTAAAATCCTAATTTGATGGGTGCACCTCCATAAATACTGATATATGCGTTGTATTTAAATAACTGCCAAATATCATTAATTAACAATTAAATGTAAAACTGTCACGGGTGTTGTAGCAGGCAAGAGGCGCAGACGTAGCAATGAAATATAACTTGAACTTTACTTGATTTCAATA
>JAUCMS010000044.1:9800803-9811080 GCA_032357445.1 Enteromius radiatus | reverse complement strand
AAAGCTGTGTGTGCATTCCAGCCAGCCCTTCTTATACACATGCGGTGATAAGAGGCACCTGGCTGCAATCAATGCACATCCATTGTCCATTTGCTATACCACAGACCTTGTTTTACCCATAAATTGAAAAGCCTCATTATATAACCCCATAGGAAAATGTTGAGGGGATCCCATGGCCAATTAGTCTTCTTTGATGCCATGGCTGGAGCACTCTATTAACCCAAGCTTACCAGTCTAGCTAGCTAGATTGCAGGGTCCAGCAAGCCCCTGCTGGTGAATGATGTAATTGCACCAAAGAGTATCTTTCACTGCTGTTGAACCAGAAGCATCAATGTTTTCTGTCATTCATAGAGAAAGAAAGAAAGAAAGACAGATCTAAATAGCATATACTGTATTTCACATTAATATAGTAGATGTTTAGACAGTCTCTGATTTCATTTATTTCCCCCCCACATGTATTCTGTTATACAGTACCTAAAGAAAAATGGATGGAATTTTCTTTTAAAATGATAGTGTTTCATAGTACATCACACACTTTTTTATTAAAAGGTATGACCCCTATTCATTAATGAGTGTGCAAATTTGTCTTTGTTTTTAAATGATCCTTCATGAAGACCCCTGTGTACTGAAATGCATCGGCAAATAATTTTTTTCCAACTCATTCTGTAGGTTTGTGATCAAAAGTTTGTGGATAACTATAATGTTTCAGTCTCTGTCTGAAGATACATGATCTTCTACAGACCATTACAGCTCCCAGATATTCTTTAATACCCTGTTACCAAGTGCTTAGAAACATTTTATTTATTTATTTTTTAAACAAAGATGTTGGTTTAAAAGTATAAACTGGTCCTTCATAAGGTCATACGGTTACAACTATGGAGAAATATTATTTCATGCTTCAGGGTTACGTTATAAATATTTATCGTCTGTGTTTGATTGGTGCGGCCTTTCAGTAAACAGCATTCGCAGCATGGAATCTAGGCTTTAGAGATGAATTTGAGGTAAGCACAGTCAAATGTGCGGTCTCTTAACAGAATAATTGTGTCCCTGCAGTGAACAAAATTGACGATGAAATCCACCAGATAGAGCTGAATTAATTCCTACTGAGTTTACTCCCCCTGTTTACCTCAATTTGGTATTTCACAGTTTCATTTTTGTTCAATTATCATATCATTCGCCACACCTTGGCATGCCAATTGCAAGTAGATTTCTACTGATGGAGGTAAATAGCTGACTGTAGCCTTCCCTTTTTTATTATTGTGAGCTTTACCATCTATATTAACCTCAGACACATTAAAATCATTGGCACTGCTGCTTTAACATCTGTCAGGAGCAGATTAAATTTGTTCACCCGCTCATTTATGTTATATTCCTCTTCTCTGCAAAACTGTTTTAGCCTTATCCGTGGACATTATTCGTACATTATTATGATCTCATCTCTTAACGTCGGATTCATTGTGGCCTCTGCTAGGCTTTTGTTCTTTTGACAAGCACAAAGAAATTGAAACGCAGCTATCGCCGCTGTAAATGGAGCGAGACAGGCGCAGCATATATTCTTTTAAATAACCAAAGTGAACAGAAAAAGCAATATGAACAAAACGTTTCGTTAAACATCTGAAAACAGAACTGCTGTATTGCACAGAATCATCTCGTAACTTAAACATTACGGCCGATAAAATTGCTCTGCAGTGTGAGTGAATAATGTTTGGGGAATATAGGAAGAGTAGCTAAGGATAGAGCTACAGCAGATTCAGCTCAAATGCAGAGCTTCCTTATCAGAGATCTGTTGTATCAACTTTTCATATTATAACAAATTTATATATATATATATATATATTCGTACCTACAAAGTGTGCATAATGTAATATAACAAGCAAATATGCAAACATTATTTAATAAAATGAAATATATTCTTATTACCTAAGCGACTAATCTGAATGGACGTTTCAATGAGGCAAGGTCATTTGCTTCTTTTCAAAATGTGGCACAAATATATCCAAGTATTAGTAAAAGCAACCCTTCAAGCCAATTAGCTTTCAGTATAACAGTTTGTCATTTAATATGCTTGGAGACAACAGGTACAGTAAAAGTGAAACTTATTTAGTCTAAATACTGACAAAATTTATGCAAAATGCTTTTAAGGGGTTAAGTGGCCAGTGATGGAGTTTTCATCACATGGGTGAGAGAAAATGGGGTTCTAATAAATGTTTAAGAATGACGCTTTGATTGTCTCTTCGCCAGGAGCTTGATAGACCAATCATAATGCCCATCAGCAACTTTTGTCAGACAACAAACCGGACAGCACTTGAAACAAGATCCTAGTTGAAACAAGATACCTTCTGATCACCAATTATGTTTCTTTCAAGCATGTTTATTTTAGATGCTTACGTGATTATTAGCATATTACTAAAATGGCATTTACTGTAAGCAACATTTGAACAATTAATGCAGATAATAGTGCAAACCATACGTTTTAAATAAAGGATGCTGATATATAAAAACGCTTTTTTTGTTTAACATTAATATAGTTTTATTAGATTTATATTGTTGTTTTTGGTCTTGTCATTTGATATTATCCGATTCAACAACTGCTTCGGGTTTTATATCTTGTTCTCATAAGGTTCCAGAAAAGAACAAATATGAACCACATAGCCAAAAGGCACCTGCATGGATGTCTTTAAACTTTCACACTGTGTTCTCTGTTGGAGAAAGAGATGGTCACCTTTGGCTCCACTGAACTGTAAACACTGTAACTGCTGTCAGTCATAATGATCATGGAGCTAGTGGTCACAGCTGGCAGACAGGTTTTAATCTCCATGTACCAATTGAGTCTCAAAATGTTCACCTGACACACACCTCAGAAGCATGATTGAATGATGAGTCCTTCTGACAAGCTTGTTAGATGCTAAGCAAAAGGTCTTTCGGGACCCATGTCATGTCTTAAGTGTGGGATGTCTTACCACATTGTATCAGGTGTTACTTTACCAAAAATACAGAGCCTATTCTTTGCGAAAAGCACAAAAAATTCAATTTTTGACTGCAGTAATACATGCAAGTGCAGTCTTAAATGCACGCACTCCAAAAAAATAAAAATAAATAATAATATTTTCCTTAAGTGCAATACTTTGATTGTCACAAGGGGGGAAAAATGTGGAAAAAATAAGTTTAATCTCAAATTAATGATGCATATTTTTCAAATGTAAGTTTTATGATTCTGCGAGGTGTATTGGTGTTGAGGGAGTGCTAAATTAAAAACAATTCTTGTTGTTAGCATTTCAAAACTACACAATTTATGACTCGTATCAGGTCGGCACAAATCCCTCATCTAGAATTTCTCAAACCATTTTCTGCCCAGAATGCTTGTAGAGCGCCTAGCCTTTCACCCTGCACCCCTCCCCCCCTTTTTCCCCCAGAACAACTAATTTGGATTACATATTGATTTTTGAGGTCAGGAAGACAGATTGGTTATTGTAAGAAATGGTCTTTGGAGGATGTACACAATCTAAAAAGTAAGCAAACAGGGGCACACTAGAGGAAATGTCAAGCAGACCATGTGATGCCCACTTGTGGAATTCAAATTACTCTGAGTTTCCGCTACAGTACTTTGAATTGGCCGCGCGAGTCGACATACAAATGAGCCGCGAACATAATCCTCTTTTCTGTCATTGAAGCATATTTTAAATGTAATCTTGTTCATCTTTCGCCTTCATAGTTCATAAATGCATACATATGGCACGAATATACCCTTTTGATGTGTTTGGTCGTCTCAGATATAGCAGCAACAGATTTTATGCTGATATCAAAGTTTTTTTGTTTTGGTTTTTTCCCCCCTTGATCTTCATCTCCTTTTCCCTCCATGGATGAAAATGGCAAAAAGGGGGGGGGGCAAGCATCTTTTCAGATGCTTGGCTTTGTGTGATCACTGACCTGTGAATATCAGTGATGGTGGAAATGAGTGAGAGGAGGGTCCTTGTGCCATTGCCACAGTGAGACTGAGACCGGAGCCTATTTTCCAGATCATTGCGGGCGCTGAGGCCTAACGAGATGAGAAAGGGGAAGCCATTCTTAGCCTGATGTATATCAGAATATAGAATATAGCATATATTCTACTACCGCATAGTGGGAAACTTTGCTAGTTGCAGCAGATTTTTTTTTTTTCCTTTTGGCGCAGATGTGTATATTATTTTCATCTATAAATGATTAATAAAATCAGGAGCATTCAGACTGGTCGGAAGCCAAATGCCCCCAGATTGATCCACATCAAAGTGTGGATTCTGCACACTCTAAATTGCCACTCGCACTTTGATTTAGGGTTTGATCACACATAAAAAGGACAGCAAATATAGATCTGTGTTTGACCGACCAATAAGTAGAGATGCTATGAAAGGGATCTGAGTTATTAATAATCAGTATAACTTCAAAATTATTTTTGTAATGTTATCTGTGTTACATTTCATCTGCAAAAACACTGTGAAGATTTATAAATATATGAGCAGGATAATAGCAAAATAGGTATATTTGGCAGTTAACTAATAGAAGTATAATTTTGCAAAACATCAGCAGTTTTCAGCATGAAAGACCCATGACTGGTGAATCAGTGTGCTGTTTGGTTCCTCTCCAATGCAGTTAGGGAAACATTTTTTTTTATTACATTTAAAACTGTGGAGTGTATATAAGGTGATGTTAATGGTGACAGGATGATTGACAGGCCAGTTTGTGGTGACAGAATGCATGCAACAGAGTGCAATTTTATGACATGTTAATATGTCTCAAAGTTTGTCTATACTCTTTTGCCACACACTCAAAAGCATCTACTTTTTCACAGAAAGGATAAACAACATAATGTTTTAATCTGGCCATAAATTTGTTTTAAAAGCAATTAAGAGATAGTTTGCACACAGGAATGGGCCACTGTTATTACAATGAATAGGAGAAATTGCAACACCCTATTTATGGTGGTTCTATACAAAGTCTTGACTTCCAATCACCAACTCAGATACTTTTGGAATCTCCAGATCATAAATCATAATTTGGTCAACACAACACATGCATTGACTGTATCTGTGCATTTTTTAATGTATGTAATATGTATGTAAGTGTCATGCCGTAGGCGTGGTTCCTTGTATTTAGTCTCGTCTTGTGTTTTCAGTTCTAGTCCACGTGATCTGTGTTTACCTGGTCCATGTGCTTTTCTGTTTGTTTTCATACCAATTCCCTCATGTGTCTTCTTCATTTGTAACCCCACCTTCCTCATCAATGTTCATTCATTCCCAGCGTGTCTGTCCAGGTGTCTTGAGTTTAGTCTTGTTTGTCTGCGTCCTTATAAACCATGCCCCATGTCCAATTTTTTTTGTCGATTGTTAACGTTTCATGTGTGTTGTCCAGCTCTGCGTAGCTTGTGGCTATTTCCTTGTTTGTTTTCTTGTTTTGTTCAAATAAATGTCTAGTTTGCTTCTTAGTCCTGCCTCCGAGTTCTCCTTGCTCATGAGGAAGCACGAGCGCGAGTTGTACAGCCTGCAGTCGTTACAGTAAGAATTCATTAGTTTGTTAATTGAAAAATGCATTTATACAGTTTGTGTGAGTTCTTATAGATAATTTCAATATGTTTTTAAAATGTGAATGTTTTGAGGTTACAAATTTGAAACAGGCCCTCAGATATATTTCAACTGTTGATAATTTAAGACTTAAGCTTATTTTTCAAGCCAGACCAGGGGTCAGTTGCATGAACTTAGCTTTCATGTTAAGACAGTGTCTTAAGAGCTAGTCTGACCAAGAGTAATGTTTTATTTTTTTCTTTACCTTAGACTAATATACATTTTTATGTAACTGAATTTTAGAAAACTGTGACCAGTCAAAATTTAGCTGATTAACTTTTAAGACTAGTCTTAACCTTTTATGCAACTGACCCCAGGTATTGCACATGTGCAGTTCCAAGAGTATGTTTAGGACACTAACTGTTTCTACAGTGATCAGAGCTTCTAATGGCAACTGCAGTGAAGCTTTACAAATCAGTGAAAGATAGGCTCATTTATTTCGAAGACTGGATACTCAGCCATATTGCATGTTGCACTTTCTCCCAATACTTAAGTAACATGAGTGTACCATCTTTGTATATCTGAAGTTTTTTGTATATCTAAAGTTTATATATATATATATATATATATATATATATAGCGTTGTAACACCCAGTCATATGGGAGCTGTATTTTTGTGACAATTATTTATAAAGTTTCTGAGTGCATTCCTAAGTTGCCTGCCAAGTGAACAAACTTGAATGGGTCTTTAAATGTCCAAATTTCCCATACATTGTAAACAAAAGGCAATAAAAGCAGAGAGGACTTTGAAAATGTCCAAGCTGCTCTTTTTTTTCTACAAAGAAAGCAGTGTTTGGATGATGTAAGGGTAAGTAAATGATAAATGTGTTTTCATTTTTGAGGAACTATCCCCTTTAATAGCCCTTACATTTCTGTTCAGTAACATGTAAAAAGATCTCTTGTAATTCACCAGTGTTTGATGTCTGGAGCAGTGTGACTGTCTACATCATCAGTATATCACATAACACACACACACACAACTTTTTATTTATTTGTGGCTATAGCAAGTACACAAATGCAGTGAAACTGCTTCTCTCATCAAATATTTCAAGTTATTTCACCATATCACTTTGATAAATGTATTTTTTACAGACTCTTCCACCAAATGGAAAATATGACTTCAATGAAAAGAGTTCTGAAGCTTCATTAAAAGTTTTCTGAAGCAAACGAACAGCCTTTCTAGCCCCTCAGGACACAGTTAGTCCCAGATCTCTGAACCTATGCACCTTATCAAGGGCTGTAACGTCCTAATACACTTAAAACTGCCACATGTGCCCATATTTTACAATCATAAAGGAACCTTGTATTCTAGGGATTGTCCAGTGTCATCTGTTACTGCATCATTAATTTGTGAAGTCTGTGTTTAAACTTTGTGATTTGCTTTAAACTACCTGCAGTAATAAAACTGATACCCATGGGGTTAATTTACCCCATGGAACTTGGCACAATCATTTTCTAAATGTCAGAATAGTAACTGAATTCACCTTGTGATCTTGAAACAATTAAATGTAGCTATATTCTACATATCTTGAATTATCTCACTTTGTCTGCTGTATATTTTATATATATTCCAAAGCAATAGAGAATATGAAAATGTTTTCAATTATAGGATACAAAAAGGTCCAAATGTATCTATTTACAAGTCATTTTCTGGATGTAAATAAATTAAAATTCTAAACACAAAATGTAAGTCATAGTTAATTACTTTGATGTGTGTGTGTATATATATATATATATATATATATATATATATATTGTACAATTTATTATATTTTAAGCTGGTGTCATTTAATGACTCTGTCATGAGCAGAATACCATGGTAGAATTCTCATTCACAAGACATTAAGCCTTTAACAGCTCTAAGGAGGCACTGCATTCCTTCACGTGACTGTTTGCCTGTATTTTCCATTATCTGCTCAGGCTATGGGACCTCTTTTGAGAACGCAAATGGACAAAAGACAAAAGAGATTCTGCCTCCTTCTGAAAGAGATTCTGCCTCCTCCTGACTGCCTTTCACTTTTTATGAGCCCATATTTTGTCTTTCATTCTTTTTTTCTTTTTTAGTGCTGATCATTACTTTCTCATCCCTTTTTTTTTTTTTTTTTTTTGTAAGAAGCACTTCTTTCCTTGCCCTCCTGGAGAAATTACATCCCTTGGAGGAAACCCACAAAATCTGACATGATATGCTATCTTGATTGAAAGAAACAATCCTCAGTAGACCCTAGTTGGGCATATTTTATTATTTTTTATTTATTTTTTTATTTTATTTAATTTTTTTGGTGGGTACTATCAAGTTTACATTCAAGCTGTAAGTAAACCCTGCTGGAGCCACGGCACTGCAGTTTGCACACACACACACAAAAGAGTCTGGTGGCAGTTGGTTTTGATGTTACAGTGTTGCTACGTTTGTTACATTAACGGCATAAAAACACAACAAATAATATTATTATAGTTGTATTTTCAGAGGAAACTATTTCCTATCTGTGCTTTTTGGTAATATTTTAAAAAATGTAACTGATTACATAATATTTTCTTTCTTTGCCTCTGTCCACTCTCTCAGATATAGCTTTTTAACTAGTCTTAATTTGCTAAAAATATATATCTTAAATTACTGGCATGAAGGATATCTGGGATCAAATTATATATCTAGAGATTGAGGTTTTTTTTTTTTATGTGGTTAGACAGTTAGCTATTCTGGCTATTTATTCAACCAATCTGAGACATTTCTGGTCCTGGATGAACCTTTTATATGGGCTCTAGGTGACCAAAAGTGGCTGAGGAGACTCATAGAAAAACACAAAGTCTTCCATGGGTAGAGTTTGAAATGAAGGTTTTGACAAGTGCCCAGTCTTGCTTTGGCCTTGTCCCACTTGCAGATCTTTTGCACTGTAAGATGAATTGGTTTAGAGGAGAAGCCTGTCAACAAGAGAAGGTCAGAGAGAGCAAAACAGGATCTTGGATGGTCATGTTTGACTGCTCATTAAGTCTCAACCAGCCTTTAGAGTTCTGCTTAGGAGAGAAACGTTCACCACAGCAACTGACCAGACTGACTGCACAAGGAAAAGCACAGCTCTTGTTTCAACAGTGGGAGGAAAATAATGAATGTCGCTTTTTGCTGGACTGCTGCTGCGCTGTTTAGTGTGGTTGGCATGTAATTGTCTGGAAGACATTTCCAAATTTGACATTTGAGCGTGGAAGGAACTGGACTTATATGAATACATGCATATCTGTGTACTGTGTTTATAATGAATACTTCAGATGCATCAGAAGAAGCTGTGGGAAAAAATGCGTTTAAAAACTGTTTGTATTATTTTCAACCTTGGAGGAAAAACTTACGAACCATGAAACCTTGTTTAGTCTCTCCCCAGAACTTCTATGAAATAATGCCCTCCTGTTGCAGTAATGGCAATGTTCAAACTGTGTGCCAGGCATTCTGCCCAAGGAAATCAAAACCTGTCAGCTTGAAGGAAACATCAGAGTTTCCTTTTATCCTATTTTGAGCTATTAGCTTTCACAAGAAAGAGTTTTGCCCAGATGAAGTATCCCTGCATTTTAATGACAACTAGGTGGTATACCCTTTGTATAACTATTTTTAACTTTGCAACGTGGCACATGTGTGAGGCTTTGAGAAACTTAATTTGGTAAAAAATGATTTGTAAAGTAACTGAAAAAAATAACTTGTGTCATTAATTACTCACCTTCATGAAGTTCCAAACCTGTAAGACCTTTGTTCATCTTCAGAACACAAATTAAAATATGTTTGATAAAATCTGAGAGCTTTTCTAACTCTGCATGGACAGCAACACAACTGTCATGTTCAAGGCCCAGAAAGGCAGTAAGGACATGACTAAAATAGTCCATTATGGCTTCAACCATAATGTTGTAAAACTAATTTTTTTTAAGATTAACTTTAAGATTAACTGTCACAGGAGCAGTACCTTTTTAAAAGATACTAATAGGTACCAAACTTGGCAAAATCAAGACATGCTGTCCCAGTGACCACCTATGTTTTTTTTGTTGTTGTTTTTTTTTTTTTTTGTGGAAACATATATGTAAGTCTTCCGTATCGACCAATAACCATTATGGTATTGACATATCATGCATTCCTAATTGCATACAGTTGCCATATAGTCAAGCAATTAATGTGATTAACATTTTTGTATGCTGACAGCTCTAGTTAGACCTTGTAGTTCCTTGAAGAGAAGCAAAAATCACACAGCGTCTCTGTGAAAAACAGCTCAAAGGTACTTCCAAATCTGAGGCATGTGACAGTTCTATTGCATCATTGTTTTCTATGATTAGAATTCATTCCTATTCAGGCTCTGATTAGTATAGACGTCCTCGTAATTAGAAAAGCACTGAGTTATTGCATCAAGCCCATTAGCAATGATGAGTTTATTGCTGTACTGGTGACTTTTGAGATTCGCAGTGGTATTTTTAATGAACTGTAATAATCTAAAAAGGTTTTTGTCTAAAGCTTCATGATTCTTGAAAGGAAATGTACATTTTATCACTCCACAAAAGCTTTTGTACACAATTAGCTATAATATGCGTAGTACCAAAATCCCAATTTTTAAGTCCTTAAAAAAAAAAAAAAAAACTACTATACAGTGGGTACGGAAAGTATTCAGACCCCCTTAAATTGTTCACTCTTTGTTATATTGCAGCCATTTGCTAAAATCA
>JAUCMS010000044.1:9780623-9800703 GCA_032357445.1 Enteromius radiatus | reverse complement strand
AGTTTGCTAAAAAACACCTGAAGGACTCCAAGATGGTGAGAAATAAGATTCTCTGGTCTGATGAGACCAAGATAGAAATCTAAAAAGGTTTTTGTCTAAAGCTGCATGATTCTTGAAAGGAAATGCACATTTTATCACTCCACAAAAGCTTTTGTACATAATTAGCTGTAATATGCGTAGTACCAAAATCCTAGTCCAGAGTGCTCAGGACCTCAGAATGGGCTGAAGGTTTACCTTGACCCTTGACAATGACCCTAAGCACACAGCTAAAATAAGGAAGGAGTGGCTTTACAACAACTCTGTGACTGTTCTTGAATGGCCCAGACAGAGCCCTGACTTACAGTAAACCCAATTGAGCATCTCTGGAGAGACCTAAAAATGGCTGTCTACCAACGTTTACCATCCAACCTGACAGAACTGGGGTCTGAATACTTAGGACATGTGATATTTCTATATTTTATATTATATAAATCTGCAAAAATGTCAACAATTCAGTTTTTTTCTGTCAATATTGTGTGCTGTGTGTACATTAATGAGGGGAAAAAAAACTTGTTTTAGCAAATGACTGCAATATAACAAAGAGTGAAAAATTGAAGGGTGTCTGCATACTTTCCGTACCCACTGTATATACTTTAATCAAGGGAGAGCGGTTGGGCTTGGTTCTACCTCTGTGATAATATCTGCCTGCAGTTTTTCAGCAGTGTGGGTGGACTCACCTTGTTGCTATTGCTATGTCTCTCTGTAGAGCTTTGCTGTGCACACAGGCAGATTGTAATGGCAAGTGCCTCTTTCTCTTTCCTCTCTCCAGTGTAATGAGAGCTTAATTAAGTCTGTCAGCTGCAAAAAAGTCAATTAACATATTGTGTCTGAATGACTTATTAGATTTTTTCAGTGTCTCTTGGGTGAGCAGGTAGGTTGAATACAGTCACATACATTTGTGAGGCAGCTTGAAGGCTCAATTAAATTAAACTGCCTTTGATAGCATGCAGTCTCTCTCGCTTACAACAGTGATGAGTAATGAAGTCAATAAGACCTCTTGATTCACAGCTGTAGTGAAGTCTCTGAGATCCTATTTAGCTGTTGGATGCTAATATGTGTGTGTGTGTGTCTGTGTGTTTTGGAGAGATGCTGCATGGAGTTAGGGTTTGCTTTTGTTTCTGGTTCTCTAAAGGCATTTCTTTTGGTAGTGGCTTACAGTGATTCGGCTTGAGGACTTGGATAGAGCTAGAGCTGGAAAGAGCCACTGTTCTGTTCAGTTGCATCAGACAAAATGTATTTCATGCATGGTTAGAGAGTTTTAATTCTTTGCAAATTGAGTGGTTGGTGGGTTGCCAGGGTTGGACAAGCTCATGAAGTGGTCCAGGGTTCCCTGTAAGCAAAGCTGATGCTAATATTTACTTATGCTTATTGGCTAAATGAATCATGCAGTTAAAAAAAAAATATATATATATATACACAACAATAATAGTACAGTATAGGTAAAATATTCCAATGTTGTGACCTTGATCATGTGAGCTCAAATAATGCTACCATCTAATTAAAACAAAACAAAATAAAGCTATAAATATTCTGAAATCCAAGCTAATTGTGTAAACTTGAATCTTGAACCTTGAGTTTTAAGGTCATTTGTAAAGAGGAAATGTGTATTACAAAATAAAGGCATTTGCACTAATGTATTCAGACTTCTGACCCTCCCTGTGTGTACTAACAATATTCCAGAGATTGATTTGATTTCCTAAGAGGAAAGTTTGTCAGTTGTTACCACTAGGGGACACTGTTGTGCAGGATGACTTGCTCTTTGTTTTATCAACCCCACCCCCTCCAAAGGTAACAGTTCCTGCCTTTAATGGCAGATCTTGCCAGAGCTAGCCAGCCCATAATAGAGCCACATATTTATGGCTGACTAGAATATGTCTCACATGATGAGTACAGTCATGCATAAGCACAGCTCTAAGACAGTTCACCAGCTCAGGGTGAGTGAGTCACTGCACTTGGTCAGTTCCAAAGAACAGAAAGCAAAAATAGATTAATTTATTTATATTTATAATACATGCTCATTTATTTATGCATGTATTTATTTATTGCTTTTTGTTTTTAATTTTTTTTTTTTCTGAAATTGTATATATATATTTATTACAGTGTTATTATTATTTTTGACAGTGGTTCAAAAAGTTCTACACTGTAGATCTATAAGGTATATCTTGTAAAGGATATTTTTAGTTATGCTGCTTTAGACTTTTAGACTACTATTATGCCATTAGCAGCAAAAAGTACTATACTGTACATAAATTACTATTTCTTTTATGGTTTTTCACTGTAAATAAGACAACATGTTCACAAAAAAAAAAAACAGTATTTAAGTGTAGAACTGTTACAGTTATTATTACAGTTAAATATTACAGTTATTATTATTACACCATATTGTGGTTAAAGGGTTAACTTATGGTAAATCAAGCGTTTTTATACTCTTAAAATTAAAAGTTTAATATTATATAGAGTATATTTTAGTATAGTATAGTATACAGTTGTCCAGTACCGTGAATTATATTTAAATTATAATATTTATTTATGTTTGTCTACAATGTACCCCTAACCAAAACTAAATCATTGTAAAATTAATCTTTTTCTGATCTGAGAAGATTGGCAGATGGTTGGATTACACAATATATACAATAACTGCACAAATTGCTGTTGGACATATTCATTTTTAAATGTAATATGCTTTTCGCAGCATTATATTAAGAGCATTTTCAAAGGATTGCAAGAAAAATGAATGCATGAATGAGTAAAAAACAGAGGAAGTTCCTCTAAGACAGTGATGTATGTTGATTTATTGCTCTGTTGATATGCGTGTACATTGCAGTTCATCATTTCAGGATGAAAACGGAATCTCTTCTATCATATCTCTGTTCACACAGCATGAACTTTACTTCTTCTCCGGAGCTGTGCTAAGTGTTGTGGCAGGGGTGGTGACAGACACAGGTGGCGGTGTGAGTGTGTTAAATGAGTGTGAGGTTGAGTTCCTCTCCTGTGGTGCTGATGGTAGGTTGTTAGCGTGATGACCAGCAAGCAGCCCATTGGGGGGCTTTGGTTCCTCAATGTGTCACACACACATTGTCATGGAGACAGCGCTTTTCACAGCGTTCTGCTCCGGCGAAAGACGAGTCAGTGCGTGCGTTAGCATGGAAATGCGTGAATTGTTGTATTTCCCCGGTTATATATTAGGTTAAGCATATAAATTGCATTTTTTTATAGAATATTTAACATTTTCCTTTAGGTCAGTGCATGTAACCTTTTCCTAATACCCAAACAGCTGCAATAATTCATATGCTGGCTTCTCGCTGGCTATTATCTTATGGTAATTAACATTGGCGATGACTGAGGTTTTTTCTTTTTCTTTTTTTTTCCAGAGCAAAAGCTCAACGTGGGTGTGCTTTCTTCTTCTCCTCACAGACGAGATCACTGTGAGGATTTGGTAGACATTTCCCAGATGGCGAACGCTGCTATGACCTTTCACCCCAGGCTCCTCAGACATGAAGCGGCCATTTGTTGGCGTCGTGGATCGAGGGCATCTCTGAACTTTCCCACCACCCATATCTGATGTCTGATGAAAGGTTTAGCTAACACATTGGCCGCATTGTTTATCAATAAATGCTTTTTCTGAACCCACTCATGTTGGAATAATGGGAATGGCTGTGTTTGCGGCATCTTACAAAACGTCTTTATAATATATCAGAGATTTCACAGGACAGTGCGTCTCTTCTTCCTTATTTCCTTCTCTCAGTGGCTCGCTTATCGCACTGTCTAGTCGCATTCATTTCCATGGCAATAAGGCAACGGCAAGGTGACAGGAAGCAGGCATGTTCCGTAGAGCCCCTGAGCAGGATGTGTCAAAATCCCTGCCTTGTGAAAGACAGCAGGGGAAGTGCTGGGCGCTGACTATCTGCTACACCAGGCCAGGTGTGACCCCTATATCTGTCAGTGACTACCTTTTTTAAAAAACTCCCAGCCAACTCTCCATGGGCAATGACACAGCCAACTGTTTCTCTAGGGATGATTAGACATATGCCGTCCTGTTCTGCAATGAATGGATCCGTGGCATTGCTTTTGAACTCTTTTTTTTTTTTTAAACGTGACTCATTGAAATGAAGTCTGTTTCGTATGACACATTCGTGGTGGTGCATTTGGTGTAGCAGCTCGCAGAGCCTGGGTATCACTGATTGATTTGAATATGAAAAAGAAAAGGAAGTGTGCTCTGTGAATTCGGTGCGCTTAGAAGAATGGAAAGAGAAATCCGAATGATTCAGAGAACAGAAGGCTCTGGCACCGTAGACAACACAGTGGTATTTAATCATGTAAATTACAATGAAAGTGAGCCAACATGTATCTGTATGTTTTTGGTCCCGTGATGGATTATCCCTTGTGATTCCTGTGTCTGAAAAAAAGAAACTCTTTACAGTACAATAGACAGTGTTGTCATTAGTAGATTGGTACTGTACTGATCATAATGCTGTATGTATAGTATATATAAATTTGATCTTGTAAATAATGCAGAAAAATAACCAAATATTTGTGATTACTGTAGCTTTGTTTTTATACATTAAATATAATATGAATTTATGAATATGAATTTAGAAACTTTTGTTATCTGCTAAGATTTTATATAAAATAAAATAAACAATCCCTCTAAATACTAATACCTCTGTAATATTTTAATCTAAATATATAAAACATATTTCTCTAATATTTGTATTTCAATAAGTACATTTTCTCAGCTTTGCCTTTAATAATAAAAATGCAGTGTTTATGGCTACACATATATGTAAAAATTGTATGATACATCAGTTAAGAAAACATAAAAAATAAATTCCCTTGAGGTCATTTTGCTATTAAAATAATAGAAAAGTAATTTTCATAACAGCTTATATTGAAGCCAATCTGCTAAAACAACAGGTTGTGGAATATATGATGCAATATGATAAAGCACCATCTCTGCAGACCTCTGCTACATCGCTGCCTGCTTAGTCCCGCCCACCGATTCCCGCATATACCTGAAGTGAATGACGAGTGCGGCAAATGTAGGTCTACACAGAAACAAAAAAAAATAAACTTCATGTGATGAACTTTATTTTAAATGAAGTTCCAGACCATATCAGTAAGAACTTTGTCCTTTGTTCACTTCATGTTACCATGGATTTGTTTACAAACAAGGCATAATTCGTCATAAGATGTTTTTTTAAGAATAAACATTTTGGATCCAATGGTGCTCCACATTGTCAGTAACTCTTTCCATTATGCGTTCATTTTCTGTTAGATCTTTTCATATGTCATCGGGTGTCCATTTTACACAAGTTGATGTGATTCTTTAGGGTCTTAATGAAACGTCTATAACATACTTTGGTTAAAGTTTCTCAATGGTAGTGTAAAAAAATACCTTTTCGCTGTCAAAAACAGCTCTGTCTGAAGTGACAAGCAACTTCAGTAAACTTCAGCTGTGACACTGGCAACTGGCACATTGTTGAGAAAGATGATTTGCACAGATTTATTTAAATAAACCCTTATATTCACTTCTTCTGTAGCTATATGAAGTTGGACCATGAATCATTTGCACAAATGTAGACCCATTTATGTAGATTGGGGATTGGCACATTCCCTTCAGAATAAAAGTAATGTTAATCCTCTGCGTCTTTTTCGGCTCGTAATGATGTAAATGACGACTTCTGTGTTCTTCTAATAAAATGTACGTCCAATAACAGAATGCCTCAATTGCTTATGACCCATTCTTTTCTTCCCCTTCTATCTCTGCTTAAAATGACTTAAGATGTATCAAGGGTGTGTTTGGAAATGGATGAAATGATGTTGATGAACAAATTTCGGGAGGAGCACGCACACGAACGATTAGCCACGGCTTGCACCGTGTTCCACAATCAATCTATTTCCCCCTGTCCAATCAAATTCATAAATAAGCCCCCTTCCTTATCTCGTTACGCATCCCGCATCCGCCCCTTCACTGCCTTCGTTCTGTGCCTTCCTACGCCGGGGGGCACGCAGGGTTCGAACCGGACCCAAACTACTAGGGCTCGGAGTCCGCAGATCTCCCGGCTCGTCCCCTGGAACAGCACGCCAAACACACTTGTTGTTATTATCATGAGGAAGCGCGAACTCATGAAGTGGAAATTGTCACAACATCATTATTTTAAGTAAATGTATTCAGTGAACTCAAACATTAAGTAGATGAATTTAACTTTAAGCCATGCAAACTGTTAACTTAAGTTCTATGAATGGCTTTCTTTTTTTAGTGTATGAATGAATTATGAACTATAATGAATGTGTCGCATGAAATAATTATAATGGCCATTGTATTGAATTCAGCCAATTTGCAACAATGAGCAAATCAATGCAGCTGTCCTCATTAGTTCCTCTGTTTGCAAAGACCTCCTGAGTTATCATCTAAACATCCTGGCAGGGTAATTGCCTGATAGGTCTATAAATCAAAATATTCCAGACATGTCGGGAAGAACAGTGCAGCATTTACCAGGCCTGTAGATGTGCAGACGATACTTACCACCTCAAGTCTGTATTGTTGATGTCAAAAGAGACCATGTTTGTTTAGAAGACGGATTGTCTCGATTATTGTTGGGGTCTTAGGAGAGCCCCAAAGCTTTCTGGAGCCAGAAGGCATAGAGACTGTGCAGATCTCCAGTTTCAGTTTCTTATGAATGTGTCTGTTCTTTTCCATTGGGCTTCACTGAGACAAAACATCAGATAAGAGCTCAAAACATGCACATTTCCTGTTTTAAATCTATTGGCCAGATTATGGTCAGACTCCAGATGAAACACTCTAATTATAATACATTTGCCATTTTCTTGTATGTCTAACTTCTGTGTCGGAATCTTTGCAATTTGCATTCATAAAGAAAGTGGTTAATCCTGCATTTTTCATCAAAACAATAAATAGATAATGACATAATATAATTGATAAAAACAATTGGACTGTAAGCCATGAACCTAAGAAAGAATAAATAAATGTTAGAAAAGGTACAATTATAATTGTTCCTTCTTTAGAAAAGCTTTACACATAAATAATTGAATAGTGATTCTGAAAAATATATTTGAAATAAACTCACATGTACTGAAGCATATAAACTAAAATAGTTAATTCACCCAAAAATGAATATTCTGTCATTAATTACTCATCCTCATGTCATTCCAAACCTAGAAGACCTTCATTCATCTTTGGAACACAAATTAAGATATTTTTGATGAAATCAGAAAGCTGACCATCTGACCTTCCATAGACAGCAATACAAAGACATCAGTGGCTTAACCTTTATTATTATTATTTTTTGCCCCAAAGAAAACAAAAATAAAATAATTTACTAAATTCTTTTCTCCTGATTTATGTCTTCCACCATTTTAGAGAGCATCACAATGCATGCATACACTCGCCACTAGGTGTAAACAACTGCAGATTGCATACATGGGCATGCTTTCCCACAAATGTAAATAAGACTGATTGTGTCAAATACATTAAAGCATACGTATGTGTTGCATTGTGATTTATATTAAGTACATGAACACAATAATTCCTAGAACTCATCTGAATGAGAGTTGCTTCATTTTACAATTTCATTGTGAGTAAAAAACAAAAAAGAAGCTTTGACGGAAATATATAGTTGGATGTACTTCTAATAATTAAAACAAATGAACATAATATTTAATAAATATGTGCTAGAATTTGTTTTATACACAACACAGTATTTCTGAAAATAAATAAACAAATAAAGTATTGTATTAAATATGAAACAATAAAATTGAAGTAAAAACACAATTTTGTAAAAAATAAATAAAACTGAATTTAAGGGGGAAAATAATGACAATCTAAAATTATTTATACATTCATAAAAATAAAAAATAAATAAATAATAATAATCTGAATCTGAAAAAAAAAGTTCCCTATCACTACACCAACTTATTTCAGTTATTTCTCAGGTCTTTATAGCTTGTAACAGCAAAATTACAAACAAAAAAAGACACCAGCCAAGCAAACAAATATGACCAACAATAGAATAAAGACAGTTTCTATATTTCCCAACATATAACTTTTTATCATCTATGCAAAACATTGTCAAAATATTGACTTTCCTCCTCATGATTTCTTTCTGTATGAACACACATATAGCACAGTAGTATCATTTACATGTTCAGTAATATAATTTGAAACTGCTAAAAAACTGAATGACATTGTTTGTAGATAGTGTAGACAGTCATGTCACTGTTGATGAAGCAGATAAACTTACAGTTTAGCTCTTAATAATGCTCTTAATGTTATTCACACATGCATAACTGCATTAGGGTGCACATCAACATTTTAGGCCTCTGTTATTTTTGTTTGTTTGTTTTGGAAATAGCAACAGAGGCTTGAGATTGACATGAACCCTACACGCAGGAAAAAAAAAAACAACAAAAAAAAAAAAACTGACAAATGTTTAGAAAAAAAAAAAAACATCTGAACAATGTCTTAAGGGGTTGTAACCAAAATAATTGACTCCAGGCCTATGAATTATTGAAAAATAATGCACACTCCTCTTTATGCTGTGGCTGCATTTCCACTTCAGATGTGTATTTTTTTTCAATAATTCTGTTGCCCGTCATCATTTATTCCTACTTATACAATAACAGTAGTCAGGTGTATGTCCAAGATGCCATATTGCCTGGCAAAAAACAAACAAACAAACAAAAAAAAAAACTTACTGAGCATCCTCTGACTTCTAAAACATTTAAATGTATGAGTTTGTAAAGGACACTAAACTGACAGCAATAGCAGTTGCTAGAGAAAATTGCCAGCTTTCACTCAGGGATTCAATGAATATATTTAGAATAAATGTAGCTCCAAAACAAAACGAAAAACAAGCAGAAGTTCTAAAAGCCCAGTAATAAATATTTATTACCGTACTGAGGCTTAAGTATGTTTGTGTGACTGTTGACCTATAAAAGTGTGCCGTCTACTAAGCGCACATTCATCCTGCCTTTTCATCACATTTATTTCACATCCTTGCATTATCTGCGACACTTACACAAGCGAACCACAGGGAATTCTCCATTTTTTTTCAGATTTGACACTACCATTGTCTTAAATCAACTATAGCCAATACAGATGGCACTGACACTCAGACATGACCATGAATTTCTGTAGCTTATTATTATGTGAAAACAAACATATTACAACAAAAGATCTTTACGATTTGATTAAAGCGGGAACGGAGACTTCTGTCTCTGATTATCTCTGTTTATTTTTGCCATAACACTATGCTCAATGTAGGGAGATCTGTTTTTTTTTCTTTAATTCAGAAGTCATTCTTTGGGGATTACAATTATTCATATCTAAATTTTAAACAACCAAGAGCTCCAGTGTTATACATAAACAAAAACCTGAACAAATCTAATGGGATTAAATAGAAATATTGTAACAGACCTCCTTAACAATGTATTTTCCATCGCTCTAGTCATTATGGGATGCATTTGCACTGTGCCACCACACCAAATAAACTATGCATGCATTTTCATACCGCATGCTATCTTTAATGCTGCCAGAGGCACTAAAATATTCAGCCGTTTCAGTCTCGTTCACTGTTTATAGAAAGAATTCACAAATTGAACTAGAATAAAGAATAAAATCTTGCTTCACTAATAATTATTTGGGCAATTAAAAATTAAACAAATATAACTTTATATAACATTAACAAACTGGGGCAATGCTTTTGATGTTATATTATACATTCAAGTGAAGCGTATTTCTGCTTTCAAAGGGTACAGTTCTTCACCAATTTTATGTAATGATTCAATTGCCTCTCAGATCTTCGCCAACACCAAAGGAATATGTAATGCATTAGTCAATTAGCCCAATGAGCGGGATTTTTATCTTTGAGGAACCTTAGGAGAAAAAAAAAAAACAATGTGTATTGAGGAAGGCTGAAGTCTGAAGAAAATTCTGTTCTGCACATTCTTTTGACAAGTTCTAAGAATATATATAGATAGATAGATAGATAGATAGATAGATAAGCACAACAGGTTTCATCCTCCTTGCGATTTCTTTTTTTTTTTCATTTTCTAGTTTGTTTTTTTTTTATCAGTGTTTCAGACTTTCTAATTCTACATTTTATATCCAACTCAATGCATTGCTTGTAATCTCTTTGTAAAATGTACGTGCTGTTTCTGAGTGCAAATCTCCCTTAAATATATTTGTCAAAATTGGAGTCACAGTTTATCATGACAGGCTTTTGTGCTTGTGCATAAACACTCTTGTAATTACAA
This sequence comes from Enteromius radiatus, assembly GCA_032357445.1. Taxonomy (NCBI): domain Eukaryota; kingdom Metazoa; phylum Chordata; class Actinopteri; order Cypriniformes; family Cyprinidae; genus Enteromius; species Enteromius radiatus. The sequence continues at coordinate 9,790,389 of JAUCMS010000044.1, read as the reverse complement.
ATCCTCTCCCAGTTAATTACTTTATTCAGACAGCAAATGTTAAATTCTCTGTATTCTCTTGTGACTGATCATTGTACTGTTTCTGCTCTGAATCCTGGTATGAAATTTCACTGAAACCCAAACTGGTTAAGCTATGCAGTGAATTAAACACTTTGCTCCTTTTAAGTGCCACACTGGTTTATGTGCCTGAAAGCTTCTGATAGATAGTTTTATTTGTGTACACAGACGAGAAAAGTTGATTTCTTCAAGAGCAGACTGTGTGTAAGGGCGGAGTGCACATGAGAAGGAGCGGAGCTGCCCTGATCTCATCAGTGAGAAGCCCGTGATGACCACATCAGAGAAAACCGTCATGAGAGATGTTCCTCTCTTCTGATCAAAGATGTGAGGGGAAGTTTAGCAAAGCATACTTCACCCAACACGAGCAGACCTGAGTGACCCTTTGAGAAAGGCAGCATCAGATTCATCATGATAGGTTTACGTCCTGAACCTTTGGAGTAGATTATTTAGGTAATGGAAAGAAATTGTTGCCCATTTCAAGCCAGGATGAGAAGTTTATTGTCAGACAGGTCGCAGTTTATATCTGTATCTGAGATGTGTACAAAGATATAAATCTAGTGCTATAAAACATAGAACACACATACAAAAATGTAGTTGAAAGCCTTGAGGATTGATAAGTTACTAAGACTGTAAATGTCTAATTGTGTTTCAGTGTCCATTTGTACCGAACTAGAGCCTTGTCACTCTGGCATTCGCTTGAACTTTGACATTTATGAAGAAAAGCAAGCAATTAAATTCTCTTTTCTTTTAGTTTTGTCCATGATGGGAATTTAAAAGCATGGAGTGTGTAAGGAAAGCAGTTTAATTAAATCTTCTCATATGTGAGGAAGTCTTGGTACAATCAAGGCAGCATTCCTCATCTAATACAATACTTATATTAAAAGGGGGGGAAAAAAACACAATCAATTACACTTTGTGCATCACTGCCAGTTTTCTGTTGTTTAAAAATCAATAGTAATTTTCAGCTGATGATAAACAATCTCATTGCAGAAGCCCGTGTTTTCATATCGTTTCAAATTAAATTCAAATTCAGAATGATTACTGTTGTTCACTTCAGTCCAGAAACGAATCAGCTAATTTTTCACATGGCATTGGAACATAAAAAAACTAAACCGAATTATGAACTTATAAAAGAGGACATATTTAATGACATATAAAGGGGGTCATCAGATGCCCATTTTAAACAGGGTCTTAATAAAAAGTCTGTAACATAGTTTGGTTAAGATTTATCAATGGTAGTGTAAACAAAACCCCTTTTACCTTGTCAAAAACAGCTATTTTCAGAACAAGCTGTTTTCCTTTATGTAGCATTTTCCTTTAAATGCAAAAGAGCTCTACTGACCCCACCCCTCTCTTCCGAGCCGCTCACTAATGGACTGTTTACTTTACCTGCATTCATTGTGAAACTTTCTAATTAGCATATTATGAGGAAAGGTAATTTGCAAAGATCCATTAAAAAAACTCATAGACAATTTCCATGACAACAACATAAACAAACATTACTGCGCATGCATGCTAACTTAACTTCCGCTAGACATCCCAATAGAATCAATAAAATTCATTCTCTGCCAGCAGGAGGTGCTTTAAGCAGGAGAAATTGAGGTTTCCCAGGGCTTTAGACAAAGCAGCTCTGAGCTGCCTTGCATGCAGGATGAAGTGAAAATGACATTTTCTAAAGACAGTGAGATAAAACAAAAACCATTACGAAAAGCATTACGTGCTCATATTTATTCAACGGAGCCCGAAAAATCAGTCTGTTTTGATATCATGACAGGTCACCACAAATAAATAAGTGTATGGGAAACACATCCCACAGCACAATAACTTCATTACTCCTCATTAGCTGCATTGTAGCTGGCGACACTAACCAGACCGCTAAACAAACACAAACCGGAAGTTAACTTCAGTCCAAGCGCCAACGAAGCCGTCTATACTCAGTTCTTCTATTGCTGATGCTTAATCACAAATGATTTTTTCACAAAACAACATAATCCACTGCTTCTTCAGATGTTGAGAGTAAATGACGACTGCTATGTTCATTATTATGTCCGACAACAAAACAACACACTTAAGATGGCCCCTGTTATCCTAAAATCCGCTGACACCTTTTATCCACTGTCAGGATTTAACAGGATTTTTTTGATAAAAGGTTAGTGTCAGGTAATTGATATTTATGTTGACTACTTAACAACACTCTGAAATACAGAAGAAGAATTAGGTTTTCCCCTCCCCCATGGCATGGGACATATCAAAGTCTCTAGTGAGAATTAGGATTCCCCCTACCCCCATGCCATGTGAACTGTCAGTGGTTCTTGCAATACTACAAGTATGGTTGTGTTAGTTTTTTTATTTTTATTTTTATTATACTTAACATATAAAATTATAGTGCATATTATAAAATCATAGCATGTTATAGTGACCTCAATATCACCCAAAACAAATGTGTGTAATTTTTTTTTTATATTTCTTATGTTTTATACAGCTAAAAGTTCAATCTGAAGCAAAAAAAAAAGTCAGTTATATTTGTACATACGTTAAACATTGACAGGAGGGTTAAGGACCTGTACTGCTGAGTACCGTATGTTAATAGTTGTTGTTGTCATTTAAAGGCTGGAATACAAGTGTATGCCTAATGAATGGTAATCTTTTTGTTATGTTTGAATGCTTTGGTCAGTTTTCATTATAATTGCATGTACAATTCCTCACACTATTCACAATTTGTTTCACTGAGAGGAGAAAAAAAAACAAAAAAAAAAAAACATGGCTATAACAATGTGAAACAAAGAATGAGTAAATACTGACAGAATTTTCATTTTTGGGTGAACTGGTCCTTTAACATTGGCTGCCTTTTTGCTTCCAGGTCAGATTAGGGTAAACACTTGTGCCTTGCCACACCAGCACATCGGTGCCAAAAACACAGCCTGGCTCATCTCATTTTCCACAGAGATGGTTTGGCAAAGCTGATGCCACTTTTAATCCTTCTTTGAGTACATTCCTCTGACTGCTAACTTCCCACCCCAGATCAAGTGCTGCACAACTGATAACGTAGAGCCCGAGGTGACTGTTTGCGTGATTCTCCAGTTGCTCTCATATGGTTGTTCCATTCTGAAGGCTTGCCAGAACTGGCTGTTTACTTTTTGTCAAGGTTTGCAGAGCAGCTCTGTCCTGAATTTGAGTATGTGATTAGACACTCATGGTAGAAGCACATCCTCAAACTAGTCTGTGGTTACCAGGGTAACCAGAATGGATTGGATCTGATGCTGATTTAAAAAATCGTAAATCCTTGTTGTTCCTCACCATTGAAACCACTGAGCTTTGACACCCTCAGGGATCTGAAAGTGTGACGGTTGAATTATAAGCAATGGCATACTTTGGTTTGCCCATCTTCACTGCATCATCATAGACACTTATTTGGCTCCACACCCTTCTGTCATTCCGCTCAGTGCTATCACAAGTAAAGTATCTTGCAGCTATGTGACGCCCTCCTCAGTGAGCTTGAGCACAGAGTACACACCTGTCTTGCTTTTTTTTTTTCTACGCTTAGTATTCGCATTGCCATTTTAAACAGTTGCGCTTGACAAGTTGTGACATTTTTGTCAAGAGTACTCAGAAAAAGCCTTTTTTTATATGTTGCATCTCTTTATATGCACGGCATGCTGAGCAAGTGTGTATACTTGTTTGGTTCTGGTATAAATCTATAACACACTCTTCAAGTGTCAAAGCTAAAAATACAAGAGGAGGTTATGTGAAGGTATGAGTGTCAGGCCCGGCTCCAGATTCAAATTACTGAGGGTTCTTCATAAATTAGTGAGGGTGCTCTAATGATAATAATATGACATGAATCATGCTGAACACAACACCTGAATAAAAACTGTTGTGCTTAAGAAATTTGCTCAGCACTGAGTAGAAACCAATCTCCGAAGCACAAATCATAACACACTGGATAGTTTGCTTTGACTGGGAGTGCTAGTGATTTTGTTAGTGAGTGCTTAGGATGTGCCTGTTGAGAGTTGAAGGTTTAACACTAAATGGCTAGTATATGTTGCTTTAGGAAAAGTATTTAAAGGGACAGTTCACACACCTCACCCAATGGAGTTGTGCCAATGCAGAGTAATTTTCTTTCGTCCCAGAGAGAAAAAAAGAGAAGCGTTATGTGAGGAAAAAGAATGCAATTCCAGTTATTAGTGACTAATTGTCTTTAGTGGATTTTTGAAATCTGGAAGTGGAAGCTTGCTTGTTTAACTTGCAAGTCTGTGAGGAAGTTATGGAAAACTCATTGTTGGGAAAAAAATACAGCATTGTCAGAAATTTTTGAGATATAAACTCAGAATTGTGAGATAAGAAGTTGCAATTATGCAATTGTTCTTATGCCTTTTATGATCAATTTCTATGTCCAAATGTTTCTCATGCGTTCATGCGGCGCATCAAAAAGCGTCATGCCAGGTTTTACATCAATAATGCAAAGCATCTTTGTTTCTTCTGCGTATCCTAATGATCACAGTGTCCCAAATTTGAATATATGCATATTTATGATGTATGACATTAAGTTTGTGCAGGCTACAGTTAGGTAGGTACTCAGTGAATTTATTTCTGGGCTTTGGCACTGATATCCTTTTGTCACCATTCCCTTTCATTGTGTGAAAAGGAGCAGTGCAAACAGTTTAGAATGATACGAGGGTTAGTAAAGATGACAGAATTGTTATTATTGGGTAAACTAACCCCCTCCCCCCGGGGTACAGTACAATGTCAAGAATTGAATTCATAGTCTATTGCTGTTATGACATTCTAGTGTAGTAATGTTTGACTGGGGTTGTTCTTTGGTTTGCCTGTAATTCAACTAAAATAAAAATAGTATTTTGCAATAATGACACATTTTCAATAATGAATCATTAAATCGTTTATACTCTGACAATTGCCATAATTTTACTCCATAGGGCGTCTTGTCATCTGAGGTGAGATTACCCATTTTCATGATTTTCAGAGCTATAACAGCTATAACCCCTAATAACATATTGTCTGACATTTGTTAAAATAATCTCAAAATATGTTACGATTTAGCAGTGAATGTCCCCTGTTCTTAAGGGAGCGTCATTTCCTATATTTCCTATAATCGTAGATAATACCATGAACATGTTGCCTGTCTGGTTGAGATTCTGAGTTGTGAAATAACTTGCGGTGGCAGTATGGTTTATTGCCCTGGCTCAGGAGGCTGGTGAGAACATCTGCCTAATTGTTTTGTGTCATTGCAGGGCCCCATCGCATGCTCATTGTAGAATTAGCTGTGACAGTGTTTGCTCTGAGAGATACTGACATGTTGGCTCTAGCTCTGCACACCTCAGTATGCAGGCCCCGCTACCACCTCGGGTGGCCTGATGCATGCTGGCTGAATCTCCTGACAGAACACAGAGCTACTGGTTATATTAAAATATACATTAGCTTTGGCCCGTGAGGCATCTTGTGTCTCATAAAGTTCTCATTAAGGCTTTATTTTGCTGGCCAGGCGGCCGATGAGGGCCGGGGTTGTGGGAATGCCCACCAGAGCATGCTGTATACCAGAGATTCACAGGAGAATGAGAGACATAAAAGCCACTCTTTCTTCTTCTGGCTTGCAGCGAACATTAGCTGCTTCAGTGCCACAGGTTCACTGAGCCATAGGTGCATTCTGTGTAATTCACGCAATGCCATCTGAACATGACGTTAGTGCTGGAGTCATTCTAGATGAAAGCCGCAGTGCCATATAATTCAAAGCCTGTTTCAGATTGTAAGATGATGCATTTTGTTCCAGTGATGGAAATAGGGCGACTTTCAGGTTTGACGCTCACTTTATTATTTAGCGTTAGGATTGCATTTACACAAATACTGGTATATCGTACGTTCTTTGCTAATTAATAATAATCTTGATCCTTAAGTCTACTGCTATTGTTTATTTTTCATTATTTATTTTGATTTGTTTGTTTAGTCTTTACTTGTCAAAATTGGCACCATTTAAAAAGGTCTGTCTGTGATTCATTTCTTACCATAGTGTATTGCTATTGGGGAGCATTTGGGTTTAATGTTTTTAAAGCTTTTGCGCTCATAAACTGAGCTTAATTTGTGCTATTTACAAACATAGTCTACAATAAAGTGAACTGAACATTTTACTGTCAAAATATCTTGACACGTGTGTGAGAATGAACATCACATTAGAAAGAACCTCCAGGCAAAAGGGGGACTTCATATTAAAATTGTATTGTTAATTCAAGTCAAGAAGGTAAGATTTATTTGTACATATAGTAGGGTTTAGACTTCTGTTTATTCAGCTTCAGAAAATTGGGAAACAATCTTTATATGAATGTACCCACTGAATCTATAAAAAATCGAAAGTCTATTTCAGTGGCTGTGATTCGGCCATAGACACTTGTTTGATGAAACAAGCATATGTAAGGAAAAACTATATGAAGTGTCTCAAAAAACCCTCTTGTGTGTCCAACTACACAGATTTTGCTGATAGTTGCTGATAGTTTAACATAAGCACCCAAACTTTGGCAAGTTTTACTCTGGAGGATGGGACGATGCAGTCTGATCATTCTGCAAATTAAACAAGGCATAAAATATAACATCACTCATCTTGTCTTGGCAATAAATGTCAGCCTCAATTATTGTCATTGTGTAATAAAAAGTATATGATAAAACATAACATATTTTTGTTTTCATTTCATGACAATATTCATTAAAAATATTTACAGTATATGTGGTGCATATCCATTTAGATCAACCCAAAACAACTTGTATCTTATGTTTAACCACTGCAGTAAGCAAATATTCACATAAGCACAATCTTTATACATTGACTGCAGATTTGTATTTTTAAGATCTACAATCTACAAAACTATATATATATATATATATATATATATATACACACACTCACTAAAATAATCACATTGTTTGTATTCTTCAAAACATGTACAGAATGTTGTTAGCACGAGCTCTGCTTGCTGTGAGCGAGGCGATGAGCCAGCAGAGGATTGTGCAGCCTTCCCTGAACAGTTATGTTTATGATTTCTTATTTACTATAATGCACGAGGGTGGCTGTGACTGAATAATGGTGATCAGTGATCAGCAATAATCACTGCTGTTGTATCAGTCAGTGGTTAGCAGACAAGAAATGGGACAAGGGAGGTCACGTACGGGCTAAATAAATCAAGCCCAAAATATGGGACATCCCAGCTAATACGGAACGGTTGGCAACCCTACAAGTAGTTGCAAATTTACTTAGGCCTACTATTAGTAGAAGTTCTAAAGTGGACTATCAAAATAAAGTGTTACTCAATAAAATCCCCACACCACCAAAAGTCTAATGTCATTTTGTTGTGGTAATTGCATTGTGTTGTGGCTTTTTTTTTTACTGTTGGTTTGTGTGTAGGCACTGGAAAGCAGTGTTCAGGAAGAGTATGTCTTAAAGAAGTTTGGTTAGTCTTGTTAGCTGTTTTGACAGGAGCTGAGACTTGGTTCCACCACTAAGAGTAAGGACTATGAAGTTGCAACATCTGGACATGCAGAAGCCCTTCATGTGTAGAGAAAAGGGGAGTAACTGATCATAGTGCCCAGGCTGGAGTGTTAAAAACAGCATGGAGTATAGCCAGAGGGGAAGATGTTTTACACAGAAACATACTGGGAAAAATAAGCCTCATATTTGTTTTACACACTGCCTGTTTAGAAATGCCTCATTTGGCTCCCTTGCTATTTTGAGACCATTTTTAAACAAGTTTATTCAACAGCTACCACATTCATTCATTGTGTATTAGAGTTAACTTGAAGTGGGAAAGGGTGGGACGCCTTTTAATTACTGCTGTTTCCCAAAGAATTGTGCTTAACTTGAAATGACAAAAATATCAACCCTTCCCTCGAAGACAAAATTGAGATTGACAGAAGCAATTATACATTGACTGACTATAATAGGTTGCATTCACACAACAAGGCAAACTCAATTAACCCTTGCTATTATATTGTTTCTCTCCACGCAAAAACAACCATTAACCACATCCCCCATCTCTTATAGACGGCTTCGACGAGAATGAGAAGAAGGACGTGTTCATATCTCCTTATCTTATCATATGCCTTTCAGCCTGGAAGGCTGGAATGCATGGCTTAACCGTAAAAGGGGGTCAGAATGTATAAAAGATGAGGATATGGGTCATTTAAAGTGACTATCACTGGCTCTGCACACTATCTCCGCTTATAAAATCCATTCATGTAGATAAAGTACGAAGGCCTCTGGAGAATAAGGGACATTCGGCTGCCAGCATCATTCCTCTGTAGTCCCATAATGCATCTGAAAAGTGACATCTCTCTCTGGCCATATATGAGTTAGAAAGTCAGTGGATAAAAGTGTGCTCATTAGATACACTTTTCTCAACAAAACAGCAGTGTGGTCATTGTAATCAATCATTTGATAAGCACTTGTGGATATACCACTGGTCGTAGATCATTCATTATAACAAGCTCCATTATAATATATTAGAGATCTTTCTGTTAACAGCTATAGCATATTTGCTAAGATTTGACCAACTAGCACACATCATTTGAACGGTGGCCCCCTCCTGTGTGCAAACTTCTCGCTAAGTGACGATTAGCGTTTGTTTTCCAGCGGGCCTGCGAGAGAGATCGAGCTCTAATGTTCTCTTCCAGGAGAGTAGTGACTTCAAACTTCAGTAATTCACTAATGGCTCCAAATGAACCGTTCTTCTCTAGGCAAAGACATTAGGCTTTGTCTGGATGGTTTGCCCCACTCCCTATGGTGGAGAAGACCCTCATGCTCCACCCTACACTCTGTCGCTCTCTCGAGTGGTGGTCCTTCCTGTGAAGAGCCCCTGAGCCATGCACAAACCTGCTTAATGATCTCTGCAAGCACTCCTGGTACCTTAATTGGTCCATGGCACATATTTCCCTTAATAGAGATTTTGTGAATAGACCCTTCACTCCTCAAGGGCAGGTTTGGAGTGTTTAACACTCTAGAAAGTGATTAATCTTTGCATCTGTTTAAGGGAAGAGTGAGCTCGATGGGAAGCTCTTTTATAGATGTGGAGATGTCTGCTCTCTAGAGGACGGCCCGGTTTGATTGAGACATCAGGTTTAAAATTGTAATTTGATGGTGTATTTTAACACTCAATGATATGATTGGTGTATTAATGGTGTAATTAATTAGAGTTTTAAGCAGGTAGTATTGCACCTTTACACGCGTTTGTCTTTCCTGGTCTGGTCTGTAAATTGAGGTGTGATGACATCATACTCAGCATTGATTGTAGTTTTTTTTTACTGAAAATTTCAAAGAACACATATAGAAGACAGTAAAAATCTGTGCTTTTGGTGGTTTCTTTACATGCTGTCACACTTTGGTGCTTGTTTTGGTGATGTGAGTTAAGTGTTCTCTTTCATAGTCATAAAAAGGGCAACTTTCATCCTTTTGTGTTATGCTGAAATAGATTTAATTTGTTTTATTATTTTTAATGTGCTGGTTGCTGTTTTCCATGAAATTGTAATGAATGATGACTGAAGCTTTCAAGCATATAACCCTATAAAACTATCTTAAAGGCAAATGTCCTAAAAAGTCTTCTGAAGCCATCAGTGTTGGGCACGTTACTTTAAAAAATTAATTAGTTATAGTTACTAGTTACTTATCACAAATAGTAACTGAGTTACTAGCTGAGTTACAGCCTTATAAAAGTAA